>JARHVA010006133.1:885000-999478 GCA_037957365.1 Torreya grandis | reverse complement strand
AATGACACGCCATAGTTAAGACAACCGCATTGTTCCTAGCATGGCCCTCTAGACAAAATTAAAGGTGCATTGAAGGCATTATCTATAGCGTGGACCGTCCCATGGGAAAGAGTGTCAAGCCTTGCTTAGTTGCTGTAGATTGTAATTTCTCTCATTATGAGGAGATCTTTTTCATTTTACAAAAAACAAAACTCTGCCCAAATTGAAAGGTGAATACTGAGACTTTGAGCTCAAATTGTTGTTCATATTATTTTATTTGAATGAGAAAGCAAGTTTCTTGCAGTCTTTGTGCTATTATAGCTTGTGCCATTTTAGGAGATTGTTCTTATGTCTGTCTTCTAGATGCATTCTTGTTTATTTAATTTAATAGGAAGAACTAGTGGAAGTGATAAGGAAGATGTCTTGAAGTCAGTTACTTTCAGACTTTGTGCTGTTATAGTTGTCTTCAGTGTGTGTTTTTAGTTTCTTTCTGTGTAGAGGGTTTTGGGATGACTTTGTGCCCCCATTATCCTTTGTGTTTCACTCTTTGGGAAGTTGAGGTGGAGACTTTGGGTTCCATTTCATCCTACTGGTTACTGTGCCCCTTTTGTTATCAGTGACGTGTCACTACGTGAAAGAACTCCTGCTATTTCTTGCAAGAACACTTCTGAAAGAAGAGAAGTGCCTTCAGTGTTTTCACCAAGATTTTCTCCTCTGTTTGTTAACATCATCTCTGAAAAAAGAGAGATGGCTGGTATAGTTCCACCCTGAGTGTTATTTTCTCCTTATATATATAGTATATAACTCCTGCATATTTATAAGGAACCTCCCCTTGATGAGAGGAGAGATTTGTCCACCTCTGATGTAGTAAACTTGCACACTGGGCCGACCAATATCCCTTGCTGTGGATGATAAGACCTCCTCCCATACTTGGGGCATCCAACCTTTTACCAACCTTCCATTTTTTTTGTAGATTGAAGATACAAACTGCATAACAAAAAGGGGTAGAATGTAGACACTAATAAATTGTACACTATGGTTCCAGATGTTTTAATGACCCTTAAACCACCCTTGGACCCCCTTGGGACTATTTGCTAACCATTTACCCAGCAGGTATTAGTGGAAATGGCTAAATTTATCCATTTTTGACTATGACCCCAACCACCAATGGTTGACCCTTAACTACCAATGGTTGACCCTTAACTATTAATGGTTAACCTCTACCATCGATGGTTTACCCTTAACCACATTAGGAGTTAACTTTGAATCCTACTCTAGCTTGCTTTTTTATTAATAGCTATTTTATCCATCTACATAATCAATGTGTATTAGGTTAAAATTAGATAGATTATTAAACAACTTACTGAACGTTTTATTTCAACACTCCCTTTCTTCTATATTAAGAGAGGAAGAAGAGGTGAAAGAAGGATCATAACTTCTTGGTGCAAGAGATCAAAACTTCTTGGTGCAAGAGATCAAAGCTTCTTGGGTAGGTATTCTTCTAGCTTCTAATCTAGTGACCAAGATAGAGATCAAAAGTGTTGTTGCAACTCATCAATCAATAGCCAATGTACTATCACTCTACCAAAATTGCTTTAGAGTATACAATAAGATTTCAACCAACCTCAAAATTCTTTAGAAAAATAACAATAAAGCTAAGTATCTATTTCTTATCAACATTCAATAATTATTTTCTTTATTTCATTCCTTGTATAGCTTTCTCTTCTATCCCACTTCCCTGTGTTGGAGTTCTATAACTCTAGACACTTATTCTCTCCCCCAAGACCACCCACAACCTCTTTTAATCATCTAAACACCCTCTACCTAAATAAGACACCTCTAAACATTACCCTCTATCTTGCAACTAACATCTGACCTAAACTGACCTTCTAGAACCCTCCTACAACCTCCCCAACCAAACTTCTTTTTTGAAGCCAAATCCCACAGTAATCATCGATGGTCTCCTAACCACTGATGGTTACCCAACCACCAATGGTTTGACCCTAATCATTAATGGTTTCTATCTATCATTTTCAATAATAAGCTTATTTGACCTATCAAACCCTAACCAAATTCTATTTTTTGAGTTCTTATCTTATCATATAAGATCACTCAATCTTCTAAACCATGTTTGATTTATTTAGAATTGATATCTAATCATTTATTGATATAATTATTCAAAAGCACTTATTTATTCTCAAGCATTTCTTGTATTTTATTTTAGTGTCCTTTGTTATTTATGCAAGTAATTTATGTTTCATTTTCTGAACTTAATTATTTGAAAAGTGTTGATTGATATCATCTAAGGAAGCTTGTGATTCTTGGATCTAGTTTATGCCAGGAAATCCACCCTACCACCCAACTAATCAACCATTTTTTTAGTTCTTTCTTATTTGCATGTCATCCTCCCAAGACAAAGAGGAGTCACCAAAACTATTTGTATCAACACACACATAACATATCAGGTTTTTATACCATACCGTCCTTGAGTTTCTTCTCACTTTCTTCCAAGAAAATAAATGAAAATTTATTAAACACTTGCATTGGCTTAGATTAGGCTAGAGATTATGTCAAATTATAGGTGCTATTTACAGAATATAAAGGATTCCTATAGATGTTGCTTCCTATTTAAACATTTTAATTTCATGCTTTTGGTTCCTTTGAAGGCATTAGAGATCATTTATTACCTGAAAGTAAACATCTCTACCTATTATCCAAGCTTGCATTTCTCTCTATCTTAGACTGGTCTGTAGATTTCAATTCAACCTGTAGGTATGCATTTTAAGGAGGTTAAAAGACTCTTATAGGTAGGCATGTTCTTGTTTAAAGACTATGATTCACTCACTTAGTTTATCTGAGGTCAATTGAATCATTCCATATTTAGTGAGCTCATTTCATGCTTGCATACTATGTTCTCATCAATGTATTATACTGATCTAGTTGTATTTCACATTTTAGGCTTAAAACACTATAGGTTTCACTGAGTGTTTTTAGTGGGAAACTAACTAGGTTAAAACCACTCAACCATCACCTTCTCTTAATCTAGCATCCTTCTCTTTAGGTCAATATGTAACATCTAGGTCTAGGCTACAAGTGAGATACCATTATACTTGTCTAGAGTCCAAGACACTTCACCATAAGTTGGAACATTGTATGAACAAAACCTCATTTGGAGAATTTAAGGTAATTATTCCCATTAGTAAGATCTTCAATTCTAAGATTGCACTGCGTGAGGGTGTTTAGGCTATACTAGTGAACCTTGAGTGAATTGAGAGATCCATTAAAGTCATGGAATTGAAATTAAAATGTCTCTTAGGGTTTTTGATGGTCTTCCATATTCTATACATGACTACAGATAATTCTATACACCAGAGTTTTGACCATTCCTTGCTCATGTTTTGAGAAACCTATCTCAATCAACCTTAAAGTCCCTTAATGGACATATTTCATGGAGAAAATAACTTCCATGTTTTAATATTATAACTTAGGTATATTATCCTTGATTTGAAACCACTAACAGGGAATAAAACACTGCAACTATGGAAACCTGCTCTACAGACCATTATAATGATTCATTACTATCACAATGAAGTGATCTTGCTTATGGATCCATGTTCACATATAAAAAATAAGACAAAAACAACATGGAAATGAAGATAAAACTCTAAAAGTACACATACACCATTTGGAAACATTAGATCATGGAAATAGATGAGAAAACCTCAAGTTTTTGGGAGCGCACAATCAACTAGGAGGTATTAGCAGTCTTAAGACTTGTTTATGAAGAATAAAACACCAAACTAACAAACATTTCCATGGAATGGAAGTAGAAAGATAATAATTTCATCCACCCAAAGCATTCATCTCAACTCTACCCTTCCTATCCATACCAACTACAAATTGGTTGACTTGTTTGACCTACCAAAGGGAGTCAATAGAGAGATAGAATGGTTTTCACCAATTCTGGGATTTTCAAGGCAATATAAACATGGCTATGAATTATGGGGAGTTTAAAATAAATTATGAAGCTTTCATATGTGCTATAACTACTATATAGTTTGTACAATAATTGAAACTCCCACTTTTTCAATTGAATTTTTTTGATTCTAACGTTTAAACATGCATAATTCAGTTTCAAAATTGAAAACTAACACCTTACTAACATGTGAGATGTTTATTTACACTTTGACACACTTTTCCCCTTGATCAAATGATACGACTTAATTAAAGTGGCCAAAGAGGACATAAAATGACATAAGGTGAGCTTAGGCAAATTTGACTAAGATTAAAACATATTTTATGACCTTTTTTAAGACCATGGTAGATATTTTAGGACCTAGGAGACCCTATGAAAAGCTATAACTTACATGGGGGTTGACTATTTGACTAGGGGGTCAAATTAGTCAATATTTTGATGATTTTATTGGGGTAGTAAGCCTACTATGCTAAGGACCAATTGCCTTCTCCTATCCACTAGAATATGGAGTCATATATACACCAAATTTGACTTTGACAAGCCTCTGATTAGAAACCAAACACACACCAAAAAAAATAGGTAACACACACAAGACAAGACAAGAAAGCAAACACACTTGTTCTCACATTAACACTTAAGGAAAACAAACAAAACTCAAGCAAACTAAACTATGTTCAAACTAACCTGAAGAAAATTTCTCCTCTTGGATCAAAGGGAAAGTTTACACCATATCTTACTCCATGAGATAGAGGAATGCATGAGGCAATTTATCCTTTGAGCATTGGCTTTGATATATTCAAATTATTGATGTTTGTCGATCTCCTTGGCATGATCTTCAATGTAATCAGGGTAGGTTCAAACATATCACCTATGAAGGTGAATTGTTATTTTGACTCAACCATCTTATCATGGTACTCCTCAACTACAACTTGACAAGGTTTTGCAAGAAACTTCACATCATTATATTCCAAACACATATCTTTTTCAAACTCCTTGTAAGCTAGCATATCTAATGGCATGAATTGAGATGAACCTTGTGATTCATTTATAGGAATGGATCCAATAGGAACATCCTCTTTGTTTTTTGGAAATTGAAGCCAATATAACTTTAATTTTTCCTTAAAGAGTGAACAAGAATGTTAAAATTTATTGAAAAGATGATATCCCATTTTGATGACCTCAAACATATCATCATCGATTGTATATGATTCTTTGATTGACATACTTGAGGGAATGCTTCTTCCTTGGATGTTTAGTTTCTTGCCAAAGTTGCCTTCTTCACTCTTGAATAGATTATAGCTTACTTGAAGAAGAGTGTAACCTATCCTTAGAACTACAAACAAGTCTTCATTATCTTCTTGATCATGTTCATGAAACTCAACCAACTCAACCATTGTAATTTTCCTCTTCAAATCTTCTTCCTTCATAAACTCATTCTCTTGACCATGTTCATGAATGTCATAGTCATCATAAACTGAATCATGATGTTACTCAAGACATGTTTGTTCAATATAAACATTACATTATTTTTCAATAATATCCTCTTGTTCTCTTTCAATAACTAGATTCTTCATACCTTCATACTCATTGAACATCTCTTGATAGGTTTGCCACATACCTTGATCAAACTCTTGGTGAACAGCTAGAAATTTATCTATATCTTGTCTTTCTTGACCCAATAAGGGTGATTTGTTCTTTTACTCACCAAGTGGAGTCCCTATGATGAGATCTTCTTCAAATACACTTGAAACATCTTCTTGATCTATTGTACATTAAGCTTGTTCTTCCTTTCTTGCCTCTCATACAATGGGTTCTCCTTCAAGAGGGAATGAGGTGGGAGGGTGGTGAATTGGTTCATGGTTTGGAGAGAGAGAGTATGAGGTATGATGGAGGGTTCATAAATGGGCATGGGGATGGAAGGAAACACTTAGAATAAATCTTGGAAAGAAAGAAGGTTCTGCTGAGCTATAGACACTTTATTTCCTTCATCAACCAGCTCATGATTTTCATTATTTTTTTGAAGCTCTTCCACAGCTACAACTTTGTCTTCCAGATTCTCAACTAAGGATTCCTTTTTAATTTGAATCTCTTCTTTGATGGACCTAAAATATGGACAAGCTATAGGTTTTTTAAGAGAAGGTAATGTAGTTTAACCATACACAAAGTTTTCATTCTTATCCTCAACTTTTTGGTTCCAAGTTGGAATTTTGAGGCTACTAGGCTATTTTGGAGATTTAATGGTCTCTTCATGAGGATGAAAATAATGTGAGGACTGATATGGAACATATGAAAATTCTTGAGGATTAGATGGAGATAATTTTTCTTCAAACATATTTTCACTTTCTCCATAGCCTTCTTGAGGCCCTTCAACAACTGCAGGGTGCCTCTCAACTTCTTGGTTTTCCCACCTTTCAAGCTTATCAACCCACCATTATATATAGCATCTCATTTCATTCAAGTATTCATTGATGAATTAATTAGGATTCTTATTCAACCAATCTCCACTTGTTCATCAATAATTGGACAAACTTTCTCATTCTTTCTATAAAATGCATATGGATTACATCAACCTCTTGATCCCATTTCTTCATCAACATTTCTGAGTTTAGCATTTTAGGCATAAGTGACAACAAGGACTTATATTGAGGTGGAATTGGAGGAGGAGGAGGATAGGAGTATGGGTTTTGGTATTGAATTTGAGAAGATTGTATAGGAGTTTGATAGGATGGACAGGGTTGTTGGGGAATAATTATTTCAAGAATCTACCTTTTCAAAGCTTTGAATTCTTATTTAAGAACCTAATCTTGAGAGATTGGATATATTCTTCAAGGGCCTTAAAATTATATCCTTGAAAAACATCTTCATAGGCTTCTTCACAATCTTCTTCAATAAATTTATGACTATATGGAGGAGGGATGGGTTGACCATAGAGTGGATAACAACTTTGATAGGTAGGTACATAATAAGATCTCTAAACATAACCATTCATATTAGATTCATTATTCAAAATAAACACAAAACTTTATCAAATTATTTTCAACAAGTACTTGGGCTGCTCATAACTAGATGATTACATTAGGAGTCACCATGGGTGTTTACTTGCATTATTCCAAATGCCAATAGTAGGAAGAACACACCAAAATTTTTTCTACTCTTTTGGACCTTGGTCCCATCAGGAATGCTAGAACTATTGTAGCCAAATTTTTCACCCCAGGAGAGGGTGTTCAAGCCTCTCCCATATTTGGACAACATGGGATTACCTCTAGGCATGTGGGTTGTCTATAACAGGGGTAAACCTCTAGGTTGAAGGGATAGCTCCCTTGATTTATCTCTTAAGCTCACACACTACACTAGAATAATCACTTGGGGGTGAAAAGGGAAGGAAGCAATAGAAATTAACCTATGATAATGAGGTGATACACCAAGGATAAGTCTACACAACACACATGCATCTGCACTAAGAAGGAAAATTACCAAAATTGACCTCAACTCTATGACCTTCTAGCATAAATGTTTCTCATAGAGGTAGATTGCTATGCATATCTAGAGGTGGGTAAAAATAAGGTTTGATACTAGAGACTACTAGTCCCTCTCACACTTCAAGTACACATTAACAAAAAATACACTTTATGAGACCTGTTAGAAGATATGCCACTTACACAATGCATACAAGAGTAGAATGGAATCAAGGAGAAACAATCTTCATCACTTATCATAAAAATACACTACTTGAAATACTTAAAAAGATGAGAAGATAATAAATGAACTTCAAAATATTTATTCCAAGGTAAAACAAGGTGTCAAACCTATAGTGTTTTTCCATACGAGGTGTGTACTAGATACAATTGCCAAAATGACTTGCATTTATAGAGCAAAGGAGAAGAAAGAGAAGAAGAGAAGTGGAAGTGATCCACATCCCTTCTTAGGGATACGTCTCCCCGCTGAGGCGGTCAGTGCTCACCACGTGTTCGATTGGGTCCCGCCTCGAGTGCTTCAGTCCCTGGGCCATATAGTGGTCTAAAAGAGGACCCAAATCACTCTGGAGCTTTTGGCATGATGGCCAGGTCCTTCTATTGGTATCAGAGCTAGGTCTTGGGGTCAAGACTCACAGAAGCTGGTGGGCCTGATCCACATCCCTTCTCAGGGATACATCTCCCTGCTGAGGTGATCAGCGCTCACCATGTGTGTGACTGGGTCCCACCTCGAGTGCTTCAGTCCCTGGGCCATATAGTGGTCTAGAAGAGGACCCAAATCACTTCAGAGCTTTTGGTGTGATGGCCAAGTCTTTCTATTGGTATCAGAGCTAGGTCTCGGGGTCAAGACTCGTGGAAGCTGGTGGGCCTGATCCACATCCCTTCTCAGGGATACGTCTCCCTGCTGAGGCGGTCAGCACTTGCCATGTGTCTGACTGGGTCTCACCTCAGGTGCTTCAGTCCCTGGGCCATATGGTGGTTTGGAAGAGGACCCAAATCACTCCAGAGCTTTTGGCGTGATGGCTAGGTCCTTCTATTGGTATCAGAGCTAGGTCTCAGGGTCGAGACTTGCGAAAGGTGGTGGGCCTGATCCACATCCCTTATTAGGGATACGTCTCCTCGTTGAGGTGGTTAGCACTCGCCATGTGTCTGATCAGGTCCCGCCTCTGGTGCTTCAGTTCGTGGGCCATATAGTGGTCTGGAATAGAAGGACCTGGCCATCATGCCAAAAGCTTCGGAGTGATTTGGGTCCTCTTCCAGACCACTATATGGTCTAGGGACTAAAGCACCTGAGGTAGGAATCGATCGGACACATGGCGAGCGCTGACCACCTCAACGGGGAGATGTATCCCTGAGAAGGGATGTGGATCAGGCCCACCAGCTTTTGTGAGTCTCGACCCCGAGACCTAGCTCTGATACCAATAGAAGGACCTGGCCATCACACCAAAAGCTTCGAAGTGATTTAGGTCCTCTTCTAGACCATTATATGGCCCAGGGACTGAAGCACCTGAGGGGGGACCCGATCGGACACGTGGCGAGCATTGACCGCCTTAGCAGGGAGACATATCCCTGAGAAGGGATGTGGATCAGGAAGGGTCATAAATCCAAGTATAAAGCTATAAAAACTAGTTAAAAATTGAGAGAATGAGGTGGAAAAGAAGTCAAGAATTGGTATTGGACAAAATCCCATTTGAAATGCATCATTCTCCATCAAGGTGGCATAGAACTCTTCATTATCCTTCTTTGAAATTACCTTTTGGTGATGAGTTCACTTGACCATATAAAATTTTCATAGGTATATTTTTCACATTTTTAATTTCATGAGAAGGTGTGAAAAATAATATAACAACCCTCTACGCCCTTCAACTGATGGTCTCTCCTTCACCACTTGTCAGTCATTATCTAATAACTACTCACTAGCCTTCTATGCCTCACTCTTCACACTTGTCATTAGAATGACGTACAATTGTTCAAGGAAATACATGTAAGAGGTGTTAGACACATTTATAAGATACTTTTATCCTTTTATCAATCATATATACCTCCAAAGAGTCAATGTACCACTTCTCACTTTGAAACTTAAGCAGTCATGTTCATTCTTTCTATCTTGTTTAGGACTGCCTATAGTGATCAAATCAATAGAGATACTTTAATAAAAAATTGAGGTGAAACATGAGTGTTAAGGGTTGGAAAAATTCCCTAAATACCTCTAATAATGGATATCATTCAACAATTCCTCTCTGCACTTGTAGATCACATCGAAACTTATAAAAAACCCTAAATTATGTCTATCCGTACAATAGATAGTATGACCCAAATGGATATCATGAAGCCTATGGGAGTGATATAAAATTTAAAAAAAATTTCCTAACTAACTAACCCATTTTGGATTCAAATTCCTTCATGTCTTCACCATTGAGTTTGAATAAGGGTTTTAGTAGGGTTTTTGGTGGTTTTGGTTCTTAGTGATAGTTCATAAAAACCAGACACTCAATCCTTGAAAAAATTCCACTATGAAATAATTAAGGACCCCATTAAAATATTATAAACTCCTTTAGGCACTATGCACTCTATCCTTACATGTGTGAGCATAAAAATTTGGCCTCTCAAGCTTCTTCTTACATTCTGAGTAGGTCTGATAGAGGTTTAGGCCAAAATGGTCAACTTTGTACTGTCCTCTATAAATTGATGGTTATAACTAGCCTTTTAATCTCCAAAATAAGTCCTAAAATGGTTTTTAATATTCATATGATCATCTAAAACAATATAGAGTCCATGAGGGAATTAGGTCTAATTCTAAGCCTAATAGGCTTAACTATGTTTGACTGCATATTTGACCACCTGTAGGTTTCCAATGGCTGTAGATGCATATCAATGATTTTTTTACATGTAACTCAACACTTCCCACCATCATAAAATGATTATAATACTCTTCCACTCATTTGTTTAATTCTCACATACTAACCTATAGACTGTGTTGTTCACGGAGTGCGTTTGAGACAAAATAGAAGGCATCTCCCCTATTCCTATGAATTTAAGGGTACCATGAGGAGATATTGTAGGTAATGGTGACCATATATAAAAATACTCAAAGTTTGATCATGATTCTAGGTCTCTTAAATCTTTAAACTCCTAAAACTAGATACTAGTTCCTATGACTGTGTGTAAGGTTTAGGTAGACTGAGTATGAAGTTTCAAAACCCAATCCTTTGGTCTATTTATTGAATATTAATATCACCTATAAGTGATATTACCATTGTGAGAGTTTTCTCCACAAGTTCATCCATATTTATTTATTTCCTACCAAACAAACTTGCATCTTGCATTGGCTTAGACTAGGCTACAGATTATGACAAACTGTAGGTGCTCTTTATAGAATATAAAGGATTCTTGTATATGTTGATTCCTATTTGGACATTATAATTACATTATTTTGGTTCCTTTGAAGGCATTATAGATAATTTTTTATGTCAAATCAAACATCTCTGCCTATTATCCAAGCTTGCATTTCTCTTTATCTTAGACTAGTATGTAGATTTCAATTCAACCTGTAGGTACGCATTTTAAGGAGGTTGTAAGACTCCTGTAGGTAGGCATTTTCTTTTTTGAATATTGTGATTCACTTCCTCATTTTATCTAACTTCAATTAAGTCATTCCACACTTGGTGAGCTCATTTCATGCCTACATACTATGTTCTCATCAATGTACTTCAATGCACTAGTTGTATTTTAGGTTCTAGGCTCAAAGCACTGTAGGTTTCACTAAGTGTTTTTAGTGGGAAATTGACTGGGTTGAAACCACTCAACCATCACTTTATCTTAATCTAAAATCCTTCTCTTTAGGTCAAGATGTAACATCTAGGTCTAGGATAGAAGTGAGATACCATTAGACTTGTCTAGAATCCAAGAGACTTCACCATAAGATGGAACATTGTATGAACAAAACCTCATTTGGAGAATTTAAGGTAATTATTCCCATTAGAAAGATCTTCAATTCTAAGATTGCATGTTATGTTTGAGGGTGTTTTAGGATATGTTAGTGAACCTTGAGTGAATTGAGAGATCCATTCAAGTCCTGGAATTGAAATCAACTTGTCTTTTGGGGTTTTTGATGGTATTCCATATTCTTTACATCTACAGATAACTATATGTGATTATATACACTAGAGTTTTGACCATTATTTGCTCATGCTTTGAGAAACCTATCTCAATCAATTATAAATTCCTCAATGGACATTTTTTATGGAGAAACTAACTTCCATGTTTTAAGAGGAGAACTCAAGTATATTATCCTCGATTTGAAACCACTAACAGGGAATAAAACACTGCAATTATGGAAACATGCTCTACAGACCATTGTAGTGATTCATTACTTTCAAAATGAAGTGATATTGCTTATGGATCCATGTTCACACATACCAAATAAGATGTAAACAACATGGAAATGAATATCAAGCTTTGAAAGTACAACTACACCATTTGAAAACATTAGATCATGGAAATAAATGAGAAAACTTGAAGGTGTTGGGAATGCACAGTCAACTAAGAGGTACTATCAGTCTTATGAATGATTCATGAAGCATGAAAAACTAATTTAAAAACCATTTACATGGAATAGAATTAAAAATATATTAATTTCATCCACCTAAAGCATTCATCTCAACTCTGCCCCTCCTCTCTGTACCAGCTACAAACTAGTTGACTTGTTTGACCTCCCAAAGGGAGAGAGTAGAGAGATAGATTGATTTTCACCAATTTTGGGATTATAAAGGATATATAAACATAGAGATGAATTATGGGGAGTTGAAGAGACACTATTGTACAGTCTGTACAATAACTAAAACTCCCACTTTTTCAACTGATTTTCTTGCTTCCAACATTTGAACCTACATAATTTAGTTTTAAAACTAATAACTAACACCTTATTGACATGTGAGATGTTCACTTACACTTTGACACACTTTTCCACTTGAGTAATCCATATAACTTCATTAAAGTGGCCAAAGAGGACATAAAATGACATAAGGTGAACTTAGGCAAATGTGACTAATATTAAAACATATTTTATGACCTCTTTCAAGACCATGGTAGACATTTTAGGACCTAAGAGACCCTATGACAAGTTACAAATTGTATGGGGGTTGACTATTTGACCAATGGGTCAAATTAGTCAAGAGGATATAATGTCTTTGTGGTGGTTGAGTGCAAATTCAACTTCAATAGACAATTCTTGGAGGATGAAGATAGTAGCAACTTTGTCATTTATATAGTCTTGATGTGAAATTTGTGTTAATGTAGATATTAATGTTTTAAATAGTGGCCTTGAAAGGAAGATTTGTAGATTGGTATTTTTAGGAGTTTTAAGACTGAAAATAAGGCAATGGATATAGGCATAGGTACTTTTTTCTTGACAAGAGGTGTAATGTAGAGTTGCACTATGTGGTAGTTGAAGGGTTTCAATTGGCATGCTGCATTTCTTGTAAATGAATTGAAAAGGCATAAAATAGACATTTAGAATTGATAGAATTTCTTGTCCCTGTTAAAATTCAAATATGATTTAGAATGAAAAATTAATGTGAAATAATCACATGCATTGTGTTTCAATGACTATGCAATAACACTATTTTATATAATAAATTGGTAAGATGAAAAAATTAACATATTGTAATGAAACTATGAGAATGATATAAAGAAGCTAATCTTATTAACATATGATATATTTTGGTCAATTATACTAAAAAATATTTCTAACAAATAAATCATCTAGCTCATAATACTGTAAATGTAACAATATTTGCACAATAAGTTCACACAATTATAAACAATTATCATCACTATAATTAAACTAATGCTATAATTTATCATTATACTTTTTTCAATTTTTAAAACAATGGTTGGCATAGAAATCAACTAAAAAACAATAAGAAAAGAACATAATTAATACAATGAAGAGTGGGTGATCCAAAACTCATAAGCTTTGGTTGAAAGATAATTCAAGAAACAAGAACAACACAATTGTAATAATGCTATCTCTGAGAAGAGATGTTTTATTGCTCAAAATTGTAGATACAACATATGCCTATTTCTGGGAAGAGATGTCTGATTTCCTTTTTGGGTTACATCTTCATTTATACACATTTTAAATTTAGTAGGAGGATGTGAAAGGTCACCAATATCGAGGGAGATTAAGTGGTTTGACTTCTACGATTCAAAACAATACATAATTCGAGAAATTACTATTTTTAGAAACTTACCATTTTTATACTGCACTACTAAAATTAAAATGTGGGGCACTTCTATTTGGTTTTTATAGGTCAAAACCCACCAAGTGGATCTCTGTGCCATCTCACAGTGTTCCTCTCATTCTTAGCTTTCCAACACTTTAAACGGGGAGTCAAATGGAGCTCTGGGGCAAAAGTTATGGCTCCTAAAATTTTTGCCACCAATTGGGGTAGAACCATCACCCAAATAAAATATGTGTTACATTAAGTCTCAGGTATAATAATGATATAAATAGTTTATACAGTGATGGACACAAATTGTGCATTGAATATGCTTTTTTGTTTCAACTAGCCAATAACATCAAATTTTGGCAAGGTAACAGACAATGAAAATTGTCTACCTACAGGATCACATAGGTATGCTAAAATTTGCATCTCAATATTTTGTAATGGTTCAAATGTAACATTATAAAAGAATAAGAAGCTAGGGGATTTACCCACTGTTGAAAGTTTGGACTGAATCACTAGTTGCTAACAACCACACTGTAACAAGTCATTATCTTCCCATTACTAGTGCTAACTTGAAAGGAGTGGCTTGTTTATTCAAGTAGTTGTTTCTCTATCAATTTTGGCTCTAATTGTGTGACATTGGCTGCCAACCAGTTTTAGAGCCCTAGATGGAAACTGTGTGGATGTCACCTTCTCTACCAACTTTGGTGATGAGAATTAGGTTGAAGTATGAGTGCCTGTTAATTGGGAATCAAATTTCACCCCTTCTATGATAGGGCACTCTGCAAAAATCAAACATAAAAGAAATCACATTAACAAAGAAAAATCTAATTTAGTGATGGGTGTCTCACTAATTCCCTTATCAATCCAAAAAACTTCTTATAGATAAGAATAACCCTTAAAAGCTTTAGAGTTTAGAGGGACAAATATATTGAGGAATTAAGGGATGGCTACAAGAAGCTATAGGTTGAAAAAAATTTAGTCGAATAAATTATCCAAAATATTTTTTAGCAATTCAAATTCAATCATAATTGATTAAAAACTAATAAAACATGAAATATTTTGTATAAATCAAATTCCAAATCCATCGTAGAAATTAAAATCCTATAATTTATATTAATTACCTCAACAAATGTTGTAATTTACTATCTATTGTTCTGCATAAGTGATTTTTTTCTCATTGACAAAATTGATGTCACAAATCAAAATCCTATGTTGTAATTTATCCTTGATTTTTTGCTTATTATAAAAAGTAGTTAACAAGTTGACACAATCTCTTATAATTGTAATATATTTCTAAAAACAAAATGAGATGACTATTCCATAAATATTTGGTATACCCTCATTAAATATTTACCTATAACAAAAAGAAATGTTACAATTGTGTACAATAATCTCATTTAATATTTGGTGTACGAGTCAATTTATTAATCAATATTAATTTTATATATTAAATTTTATTAATTCATATATTATATAAATGTCATTTTAAATAATATTAAAAAATTGTGAAAAAAATATTTTACAATAACATGTGAGTCAATATTTTTAAATATTTGGTTGTTAAATTTTGGAATGATGAAATTTATGTCTTATCAATTTTTTTAATTGGTTAGAGAAAAAAACTATTTACACAAGGGACTACTAATACATCAAGTATGTTTTATGTTCAATATTTTGCCGAAAGCGACAATCTCTCTCCAACCTATACGTCTAAAACTGAGCGTTGACATTCGTTCAGCCCTGCTTTGCCTTCAAACTCCCAAAGTTTGCCATGAAAGAAGTGGTCTACTGTTCAAAACTTCCCAAAATTCCACATTGAATCTAATAATTGGAAATAATAATATAAATACATCTAATGTAGATTGAAATGGTAGATTTATGACGGACTACATTTTAGCAAAAAGATGGATCAATAGAGCTATGTTATGTTGTGTTATAATCTACTCTAAGTTTCCTGCCCATGCACATTCACGAGATCACCTATCAACAAGGTTGGTAATTTTATTTACTTTTTATTAGGGTGGCAGAGGGAGTGGGGAAAATTTTCCTTCATATTGCAATCATTTTTAATAAATTATAATTTTTCTTGAAATGTATTGTAAATTGTAAAATTTCTATTTTTCGATTAATAAAAATTGTGAAATAAGTAAAGACAATTAAAACAATGCATATTGCACAAATCATAGTGTTCGTTATTAGTAGTGCTTTTATATAACATTTATGGGTAAAGTCATCGTGAATGATCTACTATATCCACAATTTAATATAGATGTCACAACGACATCCAAGCTTGGTCTTATAAATTGTCAAGGAAAAATAAAATATACCAAATGAATGTGAAACATGCCTTTCTAAATAGAGATCTATAAGAAGAATTCTACATGACTCAACCAAAAGATTTTGTCACACCTAGTAAATAAGAAGAATTATGTAGATTCATCAAATCATTTTATGGTCTCAAACAAGTTCCCTAAGTCTAGTATATATAAATTGATGAGCATCTTCAATATGGATTCCAAAAGAGTCTTTATGATCCAAATCTCTACCTCAAACAACAAGGGGGGAGGGGGAGATTATGATTATTGTTGTATATGTCAATGATCTAGTCATCATTGGTAGTTCAATGAAGATGATTCATGTAATGAAGAAATATCTTGACTGATTATTTGACACATGACAAATGTTACATACCGATTTCCTCACTAAACTTGATTTATTCATTAAACATATATTAATGGGGTTAATGATGTTTAATTATTGTTGTAGCAAACTATTTTCATTTACGCTGATGTATGTATAGACATATAATAATTATTTTGTGTAACACATAACTTATTGGTCAGATGTACATGAGTTTCGTATGCATATTGATCATGCTCATTCAGTATTATTTTGCTTTAGAAATATTTTTATTGATTATTATTGTTACGGACTAACTATTGTTTACATTTGTGAGGTGGATACAAGAGATAGTCCACTCTCCAAATACATATGGAGGGAGAGTATCATCAGAAAAAGTGGTATACATGACTATGTTGGGGGTGAAGAGATTTAACAAGGAACCCTGCACACACCATGTAGTATAATTAAATGCATGATTGTATACAAGTGAATAGTTATGTTTGCTCTAATTTTAGTTGTGTTTGGTCATTTTGTGCTTGATAATGTTGACTGGTTTTGATCCATTAGTAAATGCTATTATGGTCATGTTTGCAATTGTTATTATTCTTATGATTGTGATGTTGATACCATTCTAGAATATTACAGTTATATGTATTTTTAGATGGATTTACTTGTGAATTGTTGACTGCATGACTCCTTAATGATGTGTACCTAAAAGCAATCAATAGAAAAATATCATAAAAAAAGATTATAAATAACATGAAAATAAATTATAGTTTGTAGTTCTTTTAACAATTTGATTATATAAACAATAGATAAACCTAGACACTAGGTGAATGTGACCATTATGGTATCTAGATGACATGATTTTCAATACCCATAGGGGGTTGAATTAGGCATGAAAATTTATATTGGTTAATGAGTATAGTTGTTATATGCATTCAAATTATTATAATAATTTATGTTTAATGGCATTACTTTGTCAACCTTAATTTGGGCGAGTCATCATTGTGTTTACTCGATCGAGCCATGTAAAGAGGACAGACCTAGGGTTTAGCTGTTAGTTTTATTGAGATAGCTTGTTGACTATGTTGGGGGTCAAATTTGAAAGTTGTTGGTCATGCTGGGAATTTTTGGTGTTATGACGAGTCATTCTTGGTGATTTAGTGATAGAGAAGGGTTCACCATAAAATGAGGGATTTTGGGTTACATACAGACAGCTATGGAAATGATAAAATATGAAGGGTTTTTACAAAACTCAGAAGCTCTGGTTGATAAAGAGGAGATAGAAAAGAAATAAGGAACTCTTTTTTACAATCAAGGAAGAAAACCTTCACCAGAGGCATTTAAGAGGTAGGGTTGTTCTTTCGATTTAACCTAAAAAACTATGTTGATGTTAAATGGTAATTTGGTGAATGATTAATGGGTGTTTTATACAATCATTTTAGAATGTACAATCCTTATTGATAATTAAGGATTCAACCTTGTGGGAGTAAGAATATCCCCATAGAATCGAATCAATGATTCGTCACAAGTATAACATAAATGTGGGTGGTTAGGGTTACTGACGAAAATGAATTTGTTTTGTGAATGTTATTACATGACTATGTTATATGGATTGACATACATTTGTGTATTAACATCTGTGTATCATCACCACCACCACCACCACCATCATCATCATCATCATCATCATCATCATCATCATCATCATCATCATCATCATCATCATCATCATCATCATCATCATTTGGTTCATCTGGTATTTTAAATGAAAATGGAGAATGAAAATGGGGTTTTCATGATTGTTTATATGGCCATGTTGTTTGTTCTATTTTCATGATGAAACGACCGTGCATAAATTAAATTTGTTAATATGATTGAGTGAATTTATTTTGTACATGGATTTTGACTTTGTGTGTTACTTAGTTATTTAGATCATTGGATTTTGACATTTGGTCAATGGCAAAAATAAATGAAAATAAATTAAGTTTGTTATATGGTATATTATTGAACAATCAATATAGTACATAGATAAATGACTGTGTTAGTTTATTAAGTTTGTGATTGTGTGTTGTTTGATTTTCAAACCATGGTAAGATGGATTAGCCCTATAGTATATAATGTTACCTGTAGATTTTTATTTATCTTTAAACATATATATTCAGTAGTATAATTAATAGGGACATAAGTTATAAGATGAACAATTCCTATTACTAAAAAACTATGTATGTGAGATAATTTACATAAGATTATGTGAGTTGTTAAGCTGGATGTGTTAGATTGTACGGATAATGACTGGGCCTAGATATTTATTAGTAATAGTTGAAAATTAAACTATATAAATAACATAAATGTTTAATATAAAGGTCGAATTTATGTTGAATAGTTTTCAATAAGCTGATGTACCATATGGTACACAACAAATTATTCACATTTAGAGTTTTTTGTCTTAATGCATTTTATTAGAACATTAAATGTTGTGTGGTGTAAATGTGAATTATATTTCTTATTTAAACTTGAGTTAATATTTTCTTAAGTTGGGAGCTTAGGATAAAAGATTAAACTCAATATATATGACCTTTTATATATATACACACTAAGTCATTGTGAATTAAGTGGTTAAAAGTTTTAATAGTTTTAAGTGGTTAAGAGTTTATATATACACACTAAGGCATTCGGAATTAAGTGGTTAAGAGTTTTAATAGTTTTAAGTGGTTAAGAGTTTTAATAGTTTATATATATATATATATATATATATATATATATATATATATATATATATATATATATATATATATATAAACTATTAAAACTCTTAAACACTATATATATGTATATCCGGATAATTTAGTATGTACATAGATGTTTGTATATAATGAACAAATGTATTCATATTAAAATCGTGATGTATTTCATTGATTTATAATGTGTTCGAATCAGTTATTAATTGATTGAAAAATAATTAATTGCTGTTTAGATTAAATAAACATTATGGTTATAGTATTTGTTTAATAGCTTGAAATTTAATGTGAAAATCGTGAATTATTTTAATTTCATTATAATACCTATAAAAAAGTGATTTTACATGAAATGGTAAATACTTAACTATCATAAATATTGTTGGTAATTAATTCACTTGTAATATTGTCTTATTTTGAAATAAATATGATGTTGTATACGAATTTAGTGATTATAACAACATGTTTTATGTTATTATTATATAACTTGTGATTATTTCATGTTATTTCCTTTATATTTGAATACTATGGTATTGTTATTAAATCTAGATGAGAATTCGTAGAATCTTATATGTGACTTATTAATAAATTCTGGTATCAATGACACTAAAAAAATACTCATGTGAGTAGGTTCTTACGCATTTACTTAGAGTCATTAATACATAGAATAAATAAAATCTGATTGAGTGTGTGTGTGTGTGTGTGTGTGTGTGTGAATATGATAGATCTATGTGATCTTTAAACTATATGAAAATTTTAGTCAAATTAATGTTTATAGTTAAACGCTATAATTTCACCTATTTGATTTATATGCATGTATGCATGACATCATGTTAGAACAAAATTATTTATGATATGCTGCATGTGATGATTATCTTACGACACACGGGTTTTATTTGACTTATCGATACCTACACCATTATCATCTGCTCATCCATGAAGGGAGGGACATTACCTAATTAGATGATTATGTGGGGGATCTATAGTTTGTGATTGGTGTAGAAAAATACTCTAATGATGCTTTCCCTCTCCTTCAATAGTCAACCGATTGAAACTTTTAATCATGATTACATTTTGTATATTGACGAGTTTGTGGATACTCATTTATTCCATGGAAAAATCTATAGATATATATACTTTGATGTAAAAAATATGTATTATTGTATTATGATTACATTTAATACTCAACAAATGGTTATTTTTATTGTATAATTTATTATGTAAACTTTCAATAGTTGGCTGAGATAATTGATAGAAGGTAAATAATTTATGATGGATTGGTTATGCAATATTGTTTGATGTTGTTAATTTGATCATTATCTAAATGAATCATAATCAATCAATAATTTTAGATGTGTTTAGTTAAAGATCAAATATATTAACTTATTTGAGAATAATTTGGTTTAGATTAATAAAGTAAAATAAATAAAAAATTTATTTATTTTTAGTTAAATCTAGTGGGATTCTAACATTGTGGTATCAGATCCAAGGCTCAATATCTAAGACAAAATGATTCTACTAACGTATTTGTATTCTCCTATTAACAAAAAAGGAGAACGGTGTGTGGTAGACCTGGAGGTGAGGTTAATTCAAACACTAATGTTCTAGTTAATACAAATCAATTTGTCATAGATCAAGTCGTAAAGTTGGATCAAATCCTCATAGCTATGCACAAAACTAGAGACCGAATCATGACCTTAGAATAGGAAGTGCATGGACATGTAGAGAAAATCAATCAAGAAGATCATGAAGAGCACCCTACCTAGTAAGAATCTCAACAAGATGAGGTGCCACAAGATACAAGGGCTCATGTAGCTACATAAATTAGATGGGACATGAAGAAAATTAATCCTCCTAAGTTTGATGGAACTGTGTTAGGGGATGGTATAGAAGCTTGGTTGAAAAAAATAGAAAAGTACTTTGAAATCCATAATTACATAGAAGTCATCAATGCAGTTTGGGGAGTGCATTAGCTTTATGGAGAAGTAGCAACATGGTGGGTAAATAAGAAGCTTGAGATGAACCTTGAATCCACTACCACCACATGACATAAATTTGTAGTTTTATTTAGATCATGATGATTGTACTAGTTGTATTTTGATCAGAAGCTAACAAATTTCTAGAATCTAAAGTAGGAAGATCTTTTAGTGAATAAATACTGGGAACAATTTACTAAGCTCTTAAAATATGTTCTTCAATATTAAGCAAATGGAAAGTTTTGCATTCAAAATTTTATTATGGGATTGAAACCCCAAATTGGATGTGAGGTAGATGTGCATGGGCCATCTAATATGAACCAGGTCTTTGAGAAGGTAGTTAAGTAAGAACAAAACTAAATTCTTTTGCTCAGGTCAAAAACAAGTTTAGAGGTTCCAAACCCACTCTTAAAAAGAATAATTAGAAAAACAATATAAATTCTAAAAATTAGTTTAGGAATTAGAATGCTAAATTCAATAACTTCTCAGGTAGAAAGAAAATGGTTGGTGGGTTCAAGGCTAGTTTCAAGGGAACTAGTAGTTTGAAAGGAAATGACCACCTGATAAATTTTCATTTATAGGGGTGATCACTATGCCAAATAATGTACTCAAGGAAAGTTTGAAGGTAAAAGTAAGGGTACTATACAACAATGAACTTTTTAACAGAAAATCCATGCGACTCTTAACAATCGTCAGGTTGATTTTCAAGTTTCACCTATTGAGGTTATAGATAATCTTTTTGGTCAACCCATTTCTATTTTGATTGACATTAGAAGTACATAATATTTTATTACTCCATGAATGCTATCTAAGTTATCTAGGAAAGCTAGGTTAATGAAAAATGCATGGTCAGTGCAATATGAGAATGAGCCAAGGTCAAAGTTGATAGGTGCTTAGGGGAAACTGAGATTGAATTGCCTAAATTCACATTGGTAGTAGATATTTACGTAGTGCCACTAGGATCATATGATGTAATTTTTGGGGCAAATTGGCTTGCTAAACATAAAGCTAAGGTAGAATACTATATTAAGAAGGTAGAATGTTAGGATGATTTTGGGAATTAAACTTAGATTCAAGGTGAGAAAAGAGAGTTGAAACTTAGGTAGATTTACATAATTTAGATTAAGAAGGATCACAAAAAAGGATGCCAAGCATTTATTGTTAAAATAAATGAAATGAGGAATATAAGGAATCATCTATTGAGGGTCATCATTTTCTTATGAACTTTTATGATGTGTTTTCAGAAGAATTGTCGGGTTTACTACCCAAGTGAGAGTTTGATTTCTCAATTGACATAATACTTGTTTAAAAATTGTAATCCAAGGCATATTATAGGATGATGACTATAGAATTAGTTAAGTTGAAAGCTCAAATATAGGAGTTCTTATCTAAAATATTTATTCAATCAAGTGTGTCACCATAGAGTACACCAGTAGTATTTATTAAAAATAAGGAAGTACTCTTCACCTTTGTATTGATTACAATATGTTGAACAAGGTGACAATCAAGAATAGGTATCCGTTTCCTTGCATTGATAATATATTTGATCAAATGCATGGGGCAATAATTTTCTCTAAGATAGATTTCTAAGTGGGGTATCACCAGCTGAAAATTTGAGAAAAATATATCCCCAAACAACCTTCAGAATTTGATAAGAACAGTATGAATTTACAGTGTTGGATTTCAGGTTAACAAATGCTCCATAAATATTTATGGATCTCATGAACAATGTGTTTAGGGATTATTTGGACCATTTTGTGTTATTTTTTCTGGCCTCATTTATTTTAAAAATGAGGAATAACATCTACAACATCTGGAGTTAGTTTTGTAATATTAGTAGAAGCACAAACTATATGGTAAGTCATCCAAATGTGCATTTTTCTAGAGGAGAGTGTAGTATTTGGGGCACATTATCTCCATAGATGGAATTTTAGTTGTTCCATCAAAGATAAGAGCTATAATGAAGTGGATAGCACCTAAAAAAGTGTATGAAGTGAGAAGTTTTATGGGATTAAGAGGATATTATAGGAAATTTGTTCTAAATTTCTTGAAAATAACTAACCCAATTACCTCTCTTCAGTGGAATAATTAGAGTTTTTTTTGGTCAGACAAGTGCAAAAAAACCTTTCTTGAACTAAAAATGAGCTTACTTTGGCACCTATGCTAAGAGTTCTCGATCCTAACGGTCAATTTTTAGTAATTATAGATGTATCTAGGGACGATCTTAGAGGAGTTGTTATACAAGATGGTTCAATTGTAGCATATGAGTCTAGTAAACTTAAGTCATATGAGATAAATTATGCCTCACACGATCTAGAACTTACTGCAATAGTGTGTGCATTACAAGTTTGGAAGCATTATCTATTGGGAAAGCCATTTGAATTCAAGACTGAAAACTTGGGGCTCAAATATATCTTCACCCAACCAAACTTGAATGCTCGTTATAGACGATGGCTAGAGTTTTTATCTAGATATAATTTTGATATTAACTACATCAAGGGCAAGAAAAATAGCGTTGCAGATGCCCTAAGTCATATAAGTTACATAGCAGTTTTGGATACTATTAGGAGTAATTTTCATGATCAGGTTATTAAATTCTCTCCTAGAGATAAATTCTATGAGTAGATTAAGAAAGATTTGTCAGAGGATGCTGATAACCTTAATTATAAAGGATAAAAGTTGGAGAATGATGGTATCTTAAGGTACAACAATATAATGTATGTATCTGATAGAGAGAATTTGAGGAGCATGGTGCTAAAATAATTGCACAATGCCCCTTATTCAGGTCTTCCTGGAGTGACAAAGCTCATGGTTGAGCTAAGACCTATTTATTTATGGAAAGAAATTAAAAAGGATGCAATAGATTTTGTGTCATGTTGTTTGGAGTGTCAGTGTGTGAAGGCTGAACATGTGCATCTGGCAGGTTTGTTATATTCCCATGATATACTAGAATAGAAGTGGCAAGTAATTAGTATGGACTTTGTCCAAGGTTTATCATTATCATGAAACTGTCATGACATGATCTTGGTGGTAGTTGACAAACTAACCAAGGTAGCTCACTTCATACTGGGTAATTTGACTGATGATGCACCAATGCTTGCAAAAATATTTGAGAAAGAGGTATACAGATTACATGAGTTTTTGGAGAAGATCATTTCTGATCGAGATCCAATAATGACATCTAAGTTTTGGTTGACTCTAAATTTAACTTTGGGCACATAGTTGAACTTTAGTACAACATATCATCCTGAAATGAATGAGAAAATAGAGAGAGTAAACAAAGTTATAAAAGATCTTCTTAGAATGTATTGCATAGATAACCAATACAAGAGGGAGGAGTATCTTCCATAGGTAGAGTTTGCTTATAATAACTCTTACCAATCACGTTTAAATATGGCTCCATTTAAAGCTTTGTATGGAAGGAGGTGTCAAACACCAATCAGTTGGGACAAGCTTGAAGAAAGGGTAGTCTTTGGTCTTGAAATGCTTGTGGAGATGGAGGAGAAGGTCAAGTCAATCAGGCAAAGGTTCGTTGAGGCTAATGATAGACAAAAAAGTTATGTTGATATGAAAATGATAGCAAGACAATTTTTTGTTGGTGATAAAATTTTTCTGTGAGTTACATTTCAGAAGAGTTCGATCAAGTTTGCTAATCAGTGAAGCTTTCACCAATATATATGAGACCTTTTGAAGTCTTGAAATTGATTTATCCCATAACATATAACTCTCTTGTATAATATTTTCCATATATCCTATCTAATAAAAAAAGACAATAACATATATGACATACCATTATCTTTACTAATTAAATTACATTTTTTTAAATTAAATATCATAATATTTATTAAAAAATTGAATATACTTTAAAAAAAGATTAATAAAATGAAATCATTAAAAAGAAAAAAAAAAAAATTAAAAAAAATAGGAAAAGCAAAAGAGAGAAAAGAAAAGAGAGAGGAAGAAAGAAAAAGAAACTAAACTTTATAGATGCGTTATCTTATTATTAAGTAAAAATAATTCCGTGTGTGGGTAAGGTTGGAACCATGCTAATCCACTCGGTGGTGGTTTCTTTTTGAGGGAATAACAATTTGTTTCCATAATATCTTAGAAAGATTTGCAATAATACTTTGTGTTCCCATTGGATGGTCATTTAATACAATAGTCATTTGTAAAATCATTGGATGCTATATTTGTCCCTCCATGAGGGGGGGTGTTACATAGGTTTCCATGACGATTTTAAAAAGGTTAAATGTTATCTCAATCATGGGTAGTGCATTAAAGGCCACACTTATCCATGAATTCCAAGGAGTCATATCATGGACATTTTTAAATTAATTTTTTCAAAGATTTTGAGCACTTATGTATACAAAGATTTCATAATTTATTTCACATCATTTATTATTAATGATTTTTTTAAGGCTTTAGGGGTTTTAATGCAACATAGACACGTTTCATTTCAAGGGTTAGTTGTAAGGATTGCATGTGTTGTAAGGAATCTTGGAATATTGTTTAAGAGTTGATGTTTTTATTATATGATGGTTGACACGGTTTTCATATGACTCTTGTAATTTTTTTTCGTATCATGTTTTAGACTATTCTCTATTTGTTGCTAACATTATAATGTTTTTTAAGGTTACCAGTTGTTTTCTTTCAAACGCTCTTATGAATACTGAATTATTTATGTAATTCATATTTTATTGATAAAAAGAAAGGAATCTTGAAATATAATGTTGAAGAATTATGATATATGATTGTGTTGTTGCACTTAAACATGCAAAGCCATGGGAGAGTAATATCACGAAGGAAGAATTTGTGGCGTTAAGAGAGTTCAATAGTGATTTGGATGTTATTATGACTAAGGCAAAATATAAGTAATGCTATAGTTACCCTGAATAAAGTACATTATTGAGAAAAAGTAAAGCATCACCACTTGAATAGTAGTAGTCACTTGTAACATCATGAAATAAAGGTTAATTCCGTTAGTATAAAATAAAGTTTAAATTGAAATCTTATTATTAATTTAAGTATGTGTTTTTAGATTGAGTAAGATTAAGAACATTGTAATTTAAATAAGGAAAGTAAATATAATTGTTATATATTTTTTGCGAAATTTTTATCGAAGTTTATGATGTGCTTGGTTGTAAATGTCAAGGTTTGTATAAAATATATGGACAATATGATAGCGTAAATTTTTGAAAACTAGATGATTTGATGATGGATGATGAGGATGAGTGAAGCTCTGTACAAAAATTTAGACAACGTTTCATTGTTAATTGAAAGCTTGCTGAGAATGAAGGGTGGTTCCTCTATATATAGATTTTTAGGATCAATGGTGGGGATCAATCTTACAATGAAAGATGAACATTAAATGCTATGATATATATTGTGTGAGAATCTGTAAGAAGATACACTCATAAGAGTTTGGAGTATGTAAGTGCATGTCATAGACCTTGCTTGCACACTTTTCTCCTTGTATTGAATTTGCTTTGTGAATTTTGACTTTTGGTATATGATTTTTGTCAAATAGGTGAGTGATGTAGAAAATTATGATTTATTTAAATTTTGGTAAATATGATGTGTGTATTTCATGTAATTTTCTATTAATGATTGATTAATTAGCTAATCAAAGTCAATTAGCTAATAAAATATGATTAGGATGATGTGATATCATTTGTAAAGTTCCTTCTTGATTGATCATTTAATTTAATTGAACTAGGGTAGTATTACCAAAGCAATCAATTGATTTAAAATATTGTCGTTAGTTTTGATATTATCATGCGATGCGTTTTCCAAATTAGGGATGTGTTGTCATGATTTGGGATAAAATTGATAATTATCTTGATATTTAAATGATTTGGTCCTAAATTACTCATTGATATAGAAAATCAATTCGACAATTAGTGATGACACCAAAGTGGTAGAAATGAAGTGTCTACACCACCAAATACCATAAAAAATAGAGTTCAATTAAAATTTAATACATATATAATTAAGTTTAAATAAGTATAAAATAATAAATCAAATTTAATATATATATATATATATATATATATATATATATATGTATATATATATATATATATGTATATATATATGTATATATATATATGTATATATATATATATATATGTATATATATATATATGTATATATATATATATATAAAATTGAGAATTAGAGGGTCCCTCGCCTAGTAAAAAAGGAAGAGAGATAAAAGTAACATGAAATTTTGAGAAACTCAGAAAAAACTACTCAAGGAGCCAAAGGGAAAAGACCTTTGAGTTCCATAAGAAGAAAACCTATACATAAGCCACCCTAAATCTCTCAAAGACACTGAGAACTATGAATCAACAAAGTCACCATTAAGATATGAGCTAAAGGAAGACACTATCTATACTGTAATAATTTTTTTGTCACATATGCTACACCACTGCCCTCCTTCCCTTGTGAGAAAGAAGGGCCTCCATGGTCCATTGGGGGCCAACATCTAATGAGTTAATTGCATCTATTTTCAATATTTCTGCTTTCCTCTTCCTTCCCCTATGCTTTTTGGAGCCATAATTCAATTTTGAAAGTAAACACTTAGAGTGGGATATGGCGAACACAATTATACTCCCCACTTCCACTTATGAATCCATAGAAAATGAGTTAACATTTTCCAATAGAGAGTTGATCCTCTGATGCTCATGGGATTCAATATCCCCTTCTTTCAAATTATTAGAAAACAACACCCATTGAGTCTCCATGCAACCATGCTCACCAATATTCCTTAAGGGAGAAGAAACCTCCACCGACATGGGTGGAGCCACCTCAACTAGAATCTTCAAGCCAAGGTGCTCAGGCATTTTAGTTAAAGAAGTAAGCTGAGGCTACTATGAATTCACAAAAGTGTCCAAAACTAATCCTAATACATCCTCAAACTAGGGGACCTTGCTCTGTTAAACATGACAAAATTACCCACATCAAGGTGGGGAGTATCAGAAGGAGGAGAAGAGGAAGGAGCATGACCCAAATCCTTCTTAACCCATTTATGAACATGGAAAGAAAAATCCCAGAATGACGCTTCTTACTACACTTTGCAACTTTGTGACCAAACTGGTTGCATCTAAAACACTTGAAAGGAAGTCCCTCAAAATTTATGAATTGAGTCCAATAACTTCTTGATGAAGATATATTAATGGAGTGAAAAAGAGGTTTGGATAGGTCAACCAACACACACACTCGCACAAATTTTCTATGTTGAACAAGTGATTATGTGTCAATGCAAACAAAGTCTCTTAAAACCCCAAAAAGATATTGAATCAAACTATAATTTCTCATTACCAGTGGAATATTATAGAGTCGAACCCAAACTGGAGCTTTGTATATGACCAATGAAGAGGGGTCAAAAAAGGGGAACCATGGGCAAATAAAGGTCTCATGCTTCCCTACAAACCATGGACCATTGTATCGAACATAATTTATATCATCTTTCGAGTTGAAAATCACCATAAAGAAGCCATTTTATGTGGCTGCTTGTGGGGCATGAATCGATGTGCAATGGCACTCAAATTGCATGGATAAGAGTTAGAATAAAATTTGACATGCTAGTTAATTCATCATAGTCTAAATAAATTGTAAACGTGATGTTGTATTATAAAGCAACTCATGTCTTTGGAGGTTGTTGGTTAGTTGTTAGAGTGTGTTAGTCTTGTAGTGAAGAATAGAATATTGCAGATATATTCATGATCATTGGTCACTTTAATTAACTAAGGCTTATTAAAAGCATATGATTTTGTATATATAAGTTTTTGTAAATCTTTAGCTAAAATAATATATAAGTATTTTTTGTGTTCAATAGGTTCAAAGGTATTTATTAGTCATTTTTTTATAGATATTCATTTTTGATGGGAGTTAAGAACCAATTTGGGATATAAGTGGGGATCCAGATCTCCAAGTGATTGTCTATCACATATACTAGATATACTAACAATGGCTACAATTAGTCTAAGAATACCAACAATGACCATCACTAGCCTCGAAAATAATCAACGCAACGACCATTAATGGCCCCAAGAATATGAACTACAACCACAACCTACCTCATATGCCTTTCCAAAAATTTGAGCTTGGATAGGGCTTGAAACAACCAAACCACTTAACCAACTCACCTACATCTCATTGGTAGCATTTATTAGTCATTAATTAACATGTTTTAATGTTCTTATCTATTTATAAATTATTAGTCCAAATTAAGTGTTATTGGCCCATTTGTTATTTTTGATGGTTCTTGCTCTTCTTCTCAACCCCTTAGCGCTCTCTCAGTGTCAGTTTCTGTCTTTGTCTCTCTATGAGTCTCTTTTACTCTCTTGTGCCTCTCATATCGAACCTTGTATCCAAAATGTTCCCAACATTACTAACAAATGTTAGGATTGCCCCCAATGTTTCTTGACCCTCTTTTGGTTTTCACCATCTAATGGTACACCCCTCCCCTTTGTCCAATATTCTTTTTCTTTAAAATTGGTTATCATTTTGTGCTTTAGATTTGATCTAAATTGAGTTCAATTTGTCTAAAAAATACATAAACATTGTAGTTCATTATTCACAATATTCTATTGAGCATTCAAAGGCATTCTAGAAAGCTCAAATAATTATTGGAGCATTTATCATTATCCCATGGAGTACTTTTGGCACACAAAATAAGGTTTATATATTTCTAAAGTTATTTTCATTGATGTAATTTACTACTTTTAGACATTTTGATACAATAGTTTCCATCATTAGGACTTGATAACTAGGTGAAGTTGTAGAATCTTACTAACTCTCAACACAAGCTACTAAGTTCACGTTGTTTTCTCTTAAGTTTTTAGATATCAAGGCCATTCTAAAACAAAGAGAAAAAAGTTTGTTTTGCAAGTTACATATGACATTGTGAAGTTTGGAATAAGGAAACAAGAAATGAGGATCAAATGAACGTAATTATAGCAATTCTGTCATTTATGAGAAGCATCATGAATAATCTTAAGGACTATTTAAAGTATCCTCAATGCTTCCGATGTTTATCAAAAATGCCCCCAATATCTCATATATCTTATCGTATTCAAATTTAAATTTTTAGAAAAAAATGATAATAATGTTAAATATCCCATTCCAAATTTAAATTTAAATAATTATTTACAAATTACAACCTAAACAAAATAAATACCCAAAATTCTATGTAAATACCATAACTAATTATTTATATATATATATATATAAATACAATTGGATTATTTATATTAGATTTAGTTGGAATGCATATTACAATAATAGCCCCCTCATTAAAGGTAGACACAATTCATTTATTCTAAGCATTGAATAATAATGATAGTGGGAATACTGTATCTTACAATTTTAATCTTATTTTTTGTGATACCTTATCCTTGGTGCATACACACTCAAAGCATGGTATAACAATACAGTATATAGAATCATCCCCAACCGAAAGATTCTTTTCAATCCAGTATAACTTTAAAGCTTGATTCCTTGAACCTTTATTTTGTGCTTTATTACACATCAAATTATCCACAAATTATTGTGATATGTGAAAATTTGAAAGAGAAATCAAAACAATATTACAAAGAAATTGACAAAGAACCATGTTCTCTCTATGATCCTTGATCGGCTTTTAAAACACAGGTTGTTTAATACTTTTACAGGTTGGTGAGTGTTAAGCTGTATGAAAATTCGAAAGAAAAACGAAAATAACAATACAAAAAATTGACAAAGAACCATGTTCTCTTTATAATCCTTAACCAGATTTTAAAATATATATTCAACACCATTCAACGTGAATGCACAGAGAATTAACTTCTTTTCATGTTGTAGCTGCCATAAAAGTGGGCTTAGCAATGAAGGTTGGCATGTCTTCACCAGCCATAATCACAATTACTTTTTCATCCTTATCATCCTCTGAACAATATGAAACATTCTTCACCATCCCATTCTTCTGATCAAAATTGGAATCACTTCTGCTATTATTTTGAGAAGTATTGGGATTCCTCCAGTGGGAGCATGCTAGAATTATCAAAGCAAAGGCCAAGAGAGCAACCATGCATATCACCTCCCCCAGCAAAAATGGGGCCGGCCAGCGCCATATTGAAGGATGGCTGAAACTCTGAGCTGCGCCTGTAGCATTTGTCATAGCTTTACTATCTAATATCTTCAATTCAAATTCAATGCTCCTTGCAGATTTATTGCTTATCTTGCCGAAATCTACATGTGATACACATAATACATATAGCTTCACATTCCAATGTGAGTAGAGTTACTAGTATTAACCTGAACTATACCCATGGACAAATATAAAATATGAGGTAAAGCAAGGCACGCCAATATTCTTTGGGGTAGGCAGTTAAGATATCTAACTTTATAATGATGCAAACGATTAGACCATTCTACCTCTTTATTTCTGCTTTTATATATTAAAAAACCATTGAAAATGATGATGTATGAAGGTGGATACTTTTTGATTAAGTGTATTTACATACATATGTATATAGATACAACAATTTGATGTATGGATACAAATAATTTAATAGGTATATGTGTTTATTTTATAATTTTTAATGTTTAAATTGTTAAAGTATTTTTTTATTTGATAGATGATGATTTTTAATTGGAGTTTGAATTAATGTGCAATATAATTTGGGTTTACATTTGTTTACATTTTTATGTAATAAAGCGTGTATATTATATATTATGTGGTTTCTAATATAATCAACGGTTACATTTAGATTTATATATTTTTTTAAAGATTTGAAATTGGGTAGAGTTTGAAATAACTAAATCACTTAATTAACTCATCTACATTTAATTAATTAAATTATTAAAGTTATTTAAGAATCAAATAAAATTATTTAAAGCTTGATTTTATTCCTCATTATATTTTCATATTTATATTTTAATAAATAATATAATATATATGACATCCCATCATTTTATTAATTAAATTATATATTTTTAAATTAAATATCATAATATTTATTAAAAAATTGAATAAAATAAAATCATTAAAAAAAAAGTAGAAAAAAAAAAAAAAAAGGAAAGGAAAAGATAAAGAGAGAAAGGAAAAGAGAAAGGAAGAAAGAAAAGAAACAAAACTTTATAAATATGTTATCTTATTATTAAGTAAAATGAATTCCATGTGGGGTAAGGTTGAAACCATGCTCACCCATTCGGTAGATGGAGTCTTTTTCAGGAATCACAATTTGTTTCCATGATATCTTAGAAGGATTTACAATATTGCTTTGTGTTTCCATTGGATAATCATTTAATACAATAGTTAAATCTTTTGTTATTTCATTGGATGCTATGTTTGTCCCTAGGTACCTTGACAATTTTAAAAAGATTAAATATTATGTATCTCAATTACGGGAACAATCCAGTGTCATTAAAGGCTACACTTATCCATGTATTCCAAGGAGTCATTTCATGGACATTTTTAAATTATTTTTTTTCAAAGATTTTGAGCATTTTTGTATACAAAGATTTCATAATTTATTTCACACCATTTATTATTGATAATTTTTTTTAAGGCTTTAGGGTTTCCTATGCAACATAGACACGTTTCATTTCAAGGGTTAGTTGTAAGGATTGTGTGTGTTGCAAGGAATTTTGGAATATAATGTTGAGGAATTATAATATATGATTATGTTCTACTTAAACATGCAAAGCCAGGTGAGGGTAATATCACCAAGGAGGAATTTGCAGCCTTAAGTTACTTAATAGTGATTTGGATATTATTGTGACCAAGGCAAAATAGAAGTAATGCTACAGTTATCATGAATAAAGTACATTATTGAGAAAAAGTAAAGCATTACCAGTTGAATGGTAATAGTCACTTTTAACATCAAGGTAGTTATGTTAGCCGAAAATAAAGTTTGAATTGAATTTTTACCATTAATTTAAGTATGTGTTTTCAGATTAAATTAGATTAAGAACACTGTAATTTAAATAAGTAAATATAATTATTATATTTTTTTAGTAATTTTTTGGTTTAAGTTTGTGATGTATTTTGATGTAAATGCAAAGGCTTGCACAAAATGTGTAGAGAATCTGATAATGCAATCTTTTACAAACTAAATAATTTGATGATGGATAATGATGATAGTTGAAGCTTTGTGTGAATATTTAGAAAACGTTTTGTTGTCAATTGAAAGTTTGTTAATAATGAAGGGTGGCCTCTTCATTTATAAATTTTCAAGATTAATTGTGACTATTAATCTTAGATGAAGATTAATGGTGGAGGATCAATCCTACAATAGGAGATGAACATTAAATGCTATGACATGGAGTACGTAAGAATCCGTAAGAAGATCCATTCATGAGAGTTTAGTGTGTGTAAGTGCATATCATGGACCTTGCTTGCACATTTTTTACCTTGCATTGAATTTGTTTTAATAATAATAATAATAATAATAATAATAATAATAATAATAATAATAATAATAATAATAATAATACTAATAATAATAATAATAATAATAAAATAGTTTTTAAGGTTTACGATGCCAAGTAGCAACTTGATTATGGTTTGCAAGGAAACTTACAACATATAGGACCACCTCGTACTCTCATTGTGGGGAGGCACCTTACTGTGCTACAAATACAAGGCGTGCAATCCTTACTCCTTGCAAGATTTGAACCTGTGACCTCCCTTCTAGGAGCACATGTCCTTCACCATTAGGCCAACATGGAAAGACATTTTAACTTTTGGAATATGATTTTCAAATTGTCAAGTGGGTAAGTGAGGTAGGAAATTATCATTTATTTAAATTTTGGTAAATATGACATGTGCATTTCATGTAATTACCTATTAGTGATGGATTAATTAGTTAATCAAAGTCAATTAGCTAATAAAATATGATTAGGATGATGTGATATCATTTGTAAATTTCCCTCTTGATTGATCATTTAATTTAATTGAACTATGATAGTATTACCAAAGCAACCAATTGATTTAAAATATTGTCGTTAGTTTTGATGTCATGATGCAATGCATTTTCCAAATTAAGGATGTGTTGTTATGATTTGGAATAAAATTGATAATTATCCTAATGATTTTGGATATTCAAATGATTTGATCCTCAATCACTCATTTTAGTGATGACACCAAAATAGTAGAAATGAAGTGTCTACACCACCAAATACCACAAAAAATAGATCTCAATCAAATTTTAATACATTTATAATTAGGTATAAAATAATAAATCAAATTTAATTAATTTTTTAAATTAGTGAAATAAATAATTAAAAAAAGTTCATAAGAGTATTTTGATTTTCAAGAGATTTAGAGATAATTGTTGAAGTTTGACATTAGAAATTAGGGGTTTTTGGTAGGGTAATGAGAAACTTGAAAACTTGTGGTAAATGGGGGAGTTTGTTTATTTGTTCAAAATATGTTTTTAATTTTCAAAATTGTAGACATTATGATTATGGGAAGTGTAAGACAAGTATACTTTTTTATAACTGCATTTTATAGATTTGGGGCTCCAAACACTTTGCATAGTTTTCTAAAACTTCAAGCTGAACACTAAGAAATTGTACTTCTAATCCAAATCCTGATTGGGCATTGAACTTGAAAGTGATAATAAAAATTATGTGTTTTGGGTTAGTATGGTTTTTAAATACTATCTACTTATCAAACCCCTCAATGATGTAAAATATTGAAAATAACACACCCAAAAATGTAATAATGCTCCAGTTTGGTAAACCAGTCTAATTTAACATGTCATTACTATGAAATTCAATGCTATAAATAATGCCTTTAATTGCATTCTTGATTTATCTAGAAAGTTTGTAAATGCTCAATAAATCAATGTGGTAATAAATGCTAGATGCTCTTTTAAATTTCTTCAAGATGCTAAATGTGCTGATACACTTGTGTATATATAACCTTCTTGAATTCAAATTAAAATACTATTGGCACACAAATTAACATCAAAAAGTATAAAATTAAAACAAGACAAGAACATAAACCCTTATGATACCATAATAGACCAAAACACCCAAAGTCCATAGAAATGTATTGAGTACACTTTTAGGGGACCACCAGAAACAGGAGGATAGATAAATTAGTGCAGTCTAGAATAGGGGGTCAAATGAATGACACCTTTCACTTAGACTAAACACACACTTTAAATAAATATATACCCCCAAGGAGAAATATCAGGAAACAAGAGGCAATGGTGCTCAAGAGACTAAATATGAATGAAGAAATAATGATTGTAAAGGCAGACAAAGGTAACACCATAGTAATTTTAAACAAAATTGTTTATAACAAAAAGATGCATGAGCGTCTCACTGAAATTGGTTGTTATAAAATAATTAATAAAAATCTCATGGAGAGGGTGATGAGGGAGGTAAAAAAGAAAATAAAAATATCCTCCTTTACATATACAATAAAGAAAAAATCATGCCCAATGCATCCATTGTCCCTCAGATATGTGGAGCTCCAAAAATACATAAACAAGGCAATCCATTTAGACCAATAATCAACACTAGAGGCTTTCCAACTTATAATTTAACTCACTTCTTGGCCATCAAATTAAAAGACTTGGTAAGAGATACAAGGTCTTATGTGAAGTACTTACCTAAATTTGTGACAAAAATAAAAAAGGATCTTGTAAGATTTAACATAATTCAATGATTTACAAGAACTCCAATTGCAAAAGCCATTGAAATAATTGAGAGGATCACTACACAAGAAATCAAAACTTTGATTCAACTTTGCCTTAGGTCTACATTTTTTACATTCAAAGGAGATTACTTTTAGAAAGAAAATGGTGTGGCTAGGGAACCCCCTATTCCCAATAGTGGAGAACATGTATATGGATAATTTTGAAGAATAACTTCTTCGTTCTTCCTTATAAAAATCATGATGGTGGCTTAGATTTGTAGATGATGCTAATGTATGTTGGCCATATGACAAATAAATTTTGGATGGTTTTATTTTCCATTTCAATAGCATATACACATATCCAATTTATGATGGAAGTAGATGAAAGCAAAGTTCTTCCTTTCTTGGATGTGTTAGTGTCTAGGTGACTCGATGGGTCCTTATCACACAAGGTATATAAGAAAAATACATATAAAAATATCAGTATAGGAATCAAATCAAACCACTAACTTGCCCAAAAAATGGCAAAATTAAATACATTGGAAATGAGATCATTGAGGGTTTCAGAGGAAAACCATCTAGAAAAAGAAGTGGAACAATTAACTATGGTATTTCAAACCAATGGACATGTAGATAGAAAAACCCAAAAAGATTTCAAGTGATCCATTACACAAGAAAGTGAAGGAAAATAAAATAATGGAGGAAATGAGGAAAATCAAATAGATCCCATTGTCAAGCTACCATACATACAAGGTGTCACAAAAAAAATTATAAGGACCTTAACAAATAATGGTGTCAAGGTTCTGTTCACCCCAATGAAACTTTAAGGAATATCCTTGATAGAGAAAAATATCCATAGGATCTGAAATTATATAGATAAATCTACTCCATACTATGTTCATGTGGAAAGAAATATATTAGAGAGATGGGAAGATCAATACAAATTAGACTAAAGGAACATTACAAAGACATTTTACATGAATTTGGAAAACTAGGACTGACCCAGGACTTGTTTAATTTTAAACAACACGTGTATAAAATACAAAGATAATGACAAAGGTGGACTACTAGATGGAACACAGAGTACATGAGCCACTCAAAATAAAAAAAAATCCTCAAAATTTTAATAAGGATGATGAGATTATTTTAAAGTAATTCTTGGAATCCCCTACTACAATTAATAAAAAATTAAAGAGTTCAAGGTAGGATGGAATATGGAAAGCCAAGCATTAGATAAGATATTATTTATATTGTAAATATATCTTTGTGGAAATAAATCATTTTTCTATCCTGAAGATGGGTTCCATAGAAGGCCTTGAAAAGTCAAGGTTTATAAATTCATGGGTAGTGTATCTAGAATCTTCTTCTTGAAATAACTCCCACTATCAAAGCCTAAGAGAGGTAACCCTGATCTTAACAATGAAAGTAAGTGATCAAGTTTTTTTTGAATAATTTATAGAGGGAAAGAAGCTAATTTATTTATGCAATCAATTTTACAAAAGCCCATATATATGGTATGCTCTCAAGGGAAAATAAAATGTCTAAAAATGAAGAATAATAAGTTATAGTGATCTTAAAATGAATATCCCTTGTTAGGTCTTGTGTTTTAATATTTTCCCCGAAATAATGCCTCCTCCTTCTCTCTCTTATAAGACATCATTGTTCTTAAAATTATGTAATGTCCCGTCTCTAATAAAATCCAAAGGGTGGATAATTATCTCATTTCCCATATTTTTGGTGAGCTAATGTGAGTATTTAAGAAATATTTATTTTAATATTTTGGTCCACTGTAATTCATGTTATTGAAATGTGGGCCATTAAATATTAAAATATTTGTTGTATTCTCGAAGTGGGGCATGATATTTACTCTTGCATGATTTGAGACACAATTTATGGAGTTGTGATGACATTCATTGTGGGAGTTAAAATCAATGGATTTTTGAAAGAGTATATATAATATATAAAAATTATGACAAACTCTATGATGGTTTTAAGAGAGAGAGTGGAAGTGGAGAATCTTATGGGTGAAATTAACAATGTATAATAAAGAAACTATGACAAATCTTTTGTGGGATTTATGAGGAGATAGAATATGGAAACTTTCTGTTTCCTAGGATAGAGATAGAGTATGGAAATATTCTATTTGGGATGGTAGGATTTTTGGCCCAAATCTTATTTAAGACAGGTGACCTTATTAGTTTAAGATCTTTTGCCAATTCATAATTTATACATGTTTGATGCACTTGTGTTTCAACTATAGGATTCGAGGATGAAACCCATTGGATTATTGGATATCATAGGATGAAATCCATTTAATTTATATAGGTTAATATCATATATATATTGCATTGGAGTTTCAAAGATTTGCATATTCCTATATTCAGTTTGGTGTGTATATTTGCATGTTTTAGAGTGTGTAGTTTGAGTAGATTCAAATGTGGTGATTCTAGATTGATTTTTGTTGTTTATTAATAATTTAATTACTTTATAAAAACCCTTTTTTTATTATTTCATTATATATATCATTAATATAATTTGGAGCTCATAATTTGTCATTTCTATGACTTTCGACGAAATTGGGTAAAGTGAAATTACTAGTTTTGTGTGCAGATTTATGTTGGTAATTAAATATGAAAAAATTATATTATATAAAAGCATGAGGATATAATCATACTTATATTTTATGTTATTTATCAATATTTAAAATTTAATTAAGTTTCCCATTACAATTGTGTTAAAATTGCCTTTCTTGGGATCAACCGGTGTAGGGAAAACACAGGTGTTTTGATAGTTGAATTAAAATATATTTTTGGATTGAATATTGTTTGAAAATAATTTTGGGAGGGTTATTACAGTGGCATCAAATATTTTATATTGAAATTCTATTGGGATAGTTTGCATCTTGATGTAATAGCAAATGTATGCAAGTGGCATTAGTGAAAGAGAATTAAGATACCATCAAAGAGAAAAAAAAAGTTTGGCCACCAGTCATTGAAGGAAAAAAATGGGTATAGATAAAAGAGAATTCATTTTGAGGAAATTATTTATTTACATGAGAGAGACAATTGAGGTTAAAAGAACATGGAGAAGACAATCCAAAGAACCTTATAAAGTCCATGTCAGAACTGATATGAGCTATTTAGGGTATTAACCTGAATAAAGCAAATGTGGGAGAAGGAGGATCATTAGAAAATGAGAGGGTTTCAATCACCCCAAATTCAAAAATTTTTTGTCTAAAATTCCTACAAAAGGAAGGGGAAAATATTGAAGAAACATAGCATCAACAACTGCATGCAAGTAATGAGTTTATAATATATCATGTAGAATATGATGAACTTAGCCTTACAATACAACAAGCCCTCACTTTTAGAGAATTCTATGATATAAAAATGAAGAAGAAAAAAAAGGAGGTAGAATATACCGACTGGATCCATCCATCTTAAAGAGCAAATATTTGTCTCAACCCAAGGCACCTAGCTTTGGTCAGCACAAAGAACCTTGGAAGACAAATCACAGATGTTGGAGCAAAGGAGAAACAAAGCTAGAAAAAGAATAAAAAGATCAATAAATGAAGATTATAGAACTAAAATAGGTGTTGGATACATCAGAACCACATGAGGTCAAGGAATAAAATGTGACGGTGGAGCATAAAGGAAAAACAAATTTGTAAGAAATTAGAAAGCAAAAAAACTTAGAGCTAAAAGGAGTTAATGATAAGCCCCAAAGTGAATCCTTCATACAAGTGGAAAGTGAAGGATATTCAATAGAAACAAGTATGACTTATAATAAATAAAATATTTGTATTAATGATGTAAAGGAAGAACATTCATTACATGTTGAATGTAAAATTAAAGATGTTTCAGCCCTATGAGCAGCCATCCATTTTCCAAGTATTGTAGAGTTTGAGCCATTACCATATGAGATTTATTTTAGAATAATGATAGTGATAAGAATGTAGGCAAAGATAATGTTTTAGTGGATGCCATTAATTCTAAAACTCTAAATTACATGGATGGTTGTGTCAAGGCATATCTCTTAAAATCTCCTACTTCTAAATAAAAAAATGGAGGTAAGAGATTTGATTATAGCCCAAGGTATGAGAAGGAAAGTCATATTTCTGATTTGTTATTTCATATCATTCCATTTTAGATATGCTGTCATCATGGGAAACACTCTAGGAATGGGGAGAGGGTGAAAGACATAACTAGTAGGAAAGGATACAATGATCTTTTTGTTTTAATTCAAAATGGTCCACAAGTAAAAGTATGGGATCCAGGTAATAGGTGGAGGAACATGAAGGGAAACTATTTTTATAAATTCAATATTGATGGGTTCACCATTCCATGCACCAAAATAATCTGATAACTCAACATAGACATGGGTAGTCAAAAGGTATGTGATAATTCACTTATTGTGGGATTAGGAGAAACTAACATGGTTTTTAGTATACAATATTTTTATTTCAATGGTTATTGTTCATATACTTATCATTTCATTGAACTCAAGTTTAAATTTGAAGAAACATACATGGTGTTTAAGGGAAGTCTTAATGGATCACTACGAGTGGTTACAACTAAAATAAGGGAGATGTCTTCTCTCAAGGGGTAAGTTATTTGGGAAATAAGTTGTTTGTTGATGCCTAGTAATTTATCCATGGGATTACCACTTGATAGAAGATTCAAACACATCATAGAATGGGAATCAAGATCTAAGCCTATCATGATCACTCCTTACCACCACCCAATAATTCATAGAGAGGAGATCAAGAAGACCATTACTTATAGATACCCCATTCCCATGATTGATGAGATCATTTATGATTTGCATGGGGTAGCATAATTTTCAAATAATGATTTGAGGTTAGGTTATCATCAGATCCATGTAAGGAATGAGGAGATACATAAGACAACATTCAGATGTCACTGGGGACATTTTGAGTTCTTGGTCATGACTTTTGGTTTGAAAAATGCACCAACTACCTTCCAGTCATGTATGAATCAGGTATTTATAGATCATGTAAGAATATTTGTTTTAATTTTATTTGATGACATTTTGATATACAATAAGACTTGGGAAGATCATTTGAAGCATTTGGATGTAGTCCTTCAAATTCTAGAGTAATAGGATATTTTTGCAAAAGAATTTGAATGTGAGTTTGAGGTGATAAAGGTATTTTACTCGAGACATGTAATTAGTGCTCAAGGTGCTCAAATAGATTGGTAGAAGATCCAATCTATCTTGGGTAAGCGTCCTCCCACCACATTGGCACAATTGAGAGGATTATATGGCCTTTGCAGTCATTACAAAAGAATTGTTAAGGGATCTTCACATCTAGCAGCACCCTTGAATGATATGACAAAGAAGGGAGATTTTTCATGGACACAAATTGGGAAAGAATCTTTTGATAAGCTTAACGAGGTAATGATTTCATGTTATGTACTTTTTATTTCAGATTTCTCACCTCCATTTGTTATAGAATGTGATACTTCAAGAGAAGAAATTGGAGTGGCATTAGTTCAAAGGGGCATCCCATAGCATTTAAAGGTTGTAAGTTGGAAGAATTAGGCAAAAAAATATTGGCCATCATACATGCTTTGGCCATGTTTTGATAATGATTAGCTTGTGAAAGATGTGGGGTGAATACATCTCATAATAGTTTGAAGTTCTAGGTGAGTAAGCTCCAAGATTATGATTTTGAGATAGAGTACCTTAATTGGAAAAGGAATTAAGTAATTGATGCTCTTCCTAGGATACCTAATTTATATTTCTTCTAATATTTATGCCAATTGGAAGGTCTCTATTATGGAGGAATTGTTAAAAACACATTCAATACTAACCTCCTTGATGGGAAAATGAGAAATAACATATTTGTAGTGATGGATGCCCCCATACTTAATAAAAATAGAATATACCTAGTTCATGAATCCAAAGTAAAGGAGCAGATTTTGAAAGCCTTTCATTATGCACCACTAGGGGAACATCTAGGATTCTTCAAAACCTACAGAGAAAGATTCTCATGGGAGGGTCTCAAAGAGATTTTTTTTTTGCATATCAGAGTGGTACATTAGATGAATGGTGAAGATCTCTTGAGACTTGTTTGGGATCTAGTAACATTCAGAGGAGAGGAGTTAGCACAATTATATTTTCATTGCTTGATCCAAGTCAAAGAGGTAGAAGTATAATTTTGCATTTCATCATAGATCTTATGAAGGTTTGGATTTATGATGTTGAGAGTTATGCAAATTTATTTGATATTTATTCTCATGAGGTCAAGTTATTTTTCAAAAAGGCGATCAAATTACATGAGTTACACAAGGATGTTTTGTATATTAGGGAAAGTGTATCTTGTAGTGATCTTTGGTAAGAGTTGTCTCACTTGATAGGTGTAGGATATAGATTATATGAGTATTAAAATTTGATTCATCACTTTGGCATGATGATTCTGTAATATATAAATTTGCATTGCTTGAGGGCAAACAATTTTGAGATGGGGGATTTATAATGTTCCATCTCCAATAAAATCCAATGGGTGGCCAATTAACTCATTTGCCATATTTTTGGTGAGCTAATGCGAGTAATTAATAAATATTTATTTTAATATTTTGGTCCACCATAATTCATGTTTTTGAAATATGGCCCATTAAATATTAAAATATTAGTTGCATTCTCCAAGTGGGGCGTGGTATTTACTCTTGCATGAATTGAGGCACAATTTGTGGAGTTGTTATGATGACATTCATGGTGGGGTTTACAATTAATGTATTTTGGAAATAACATATCTAAGATAGAAACATTATGACAAAATCTATGATGGTTTTAAGAGAGAGAGTGGAAGTGGAGATCTTATGGGCGAAATTAACAATGTATAAAAAGGAAACTATGACAAATCTTTGGTTGGATTTATGAGGAGATAGAATATGGAAATTTTATATTTATTAGAATAGATATATAATATTTAAATATTATATTTGGGACATTGGGAATTATGGTCCAAATCTTATTTAAGACAAGTGGCCTTATCAATCTGTGATTTTTTGCAAATTCATAATTTCTATGTGTGATGCACTTGTGCTTCAACTATAGGATTCAAGAAAAACCATTGATTTATTGAAGATAAAATTATGAAACCCATTTTATTTATATATGTAAATATCATACAAATATTTTATTGGAGCTTCATAGATTTACAGATTCCTGTATTCAGTTTGGTGTGTATGTTTGCATGTTTTGGAGTGTGTAGTTTGAGTAGATTCTAAATTGGTGATTCCAGATTTGTTTCAGATATTTAATGATTAATTTTTTAATTTATAACATCCATTTTTTTAATAATTTAATCAAATATATCATTCATATAATTTGGATCTCATAATTTGTCATTTCTATGACTTTTGGTGAAATCGGGTAAAGTGAAATTGCTAGTTTTGGATGCAAATTTGTGTTGGTAATAAAATATTAAAAATTTATATTATATAAAAGAATTATACTGTATATATACTTATATTTTATGTTATTTATCAATATTTTAAGTTTAATAAAGTTTTCCATTACAATTGTGTTAAAATTGCTTTTCTCGAGATCAATCGATGTAAGGAAAACATGGGTGTTTTGATAGTTGAATTAAAATATATTTTCAGATTAAATATTATTTTAAAATAATTTTTGGAGGGTTATTAAAAATTATTAATATGATAAGAACCAAGGAAAGTGCAACCACCATTTAATAGAGAGCAGTGGTTAATACAAACTAATAGTTTTATAACAACATCCTACTAGTAGTTTCATCATCATAATATAAACACTTAATTTGATCCTTGTTGACTAATTAAATTTGAATTATTTCTGATCCTTGGAGTTTTGATTTAATTTTTACACTACTAAATTAGAATCAAAATATTATTAAAATAATATTAGAATAATGAAGAATATGATTAATCCACTTCAAAGGTGTAGACACTATTTATGAATAATATAACACCTCGGTATTGTACACTTGAAAAATACATATCATGGATGTACCTTCAACTTCTAGACCTTCCCACTTCCAAATGGATCAAATCTGTTATCTCTTTATGCCAAATTATTTATTCTTAGTCTGACCAATGCTATTTTAATGACTAAAACCTCTATCATGCTTAAAATGTTAATTTACAACTATCCAAACACTTGTGTCCCAGTTAGATGCCTACATCAATGTAAGTGTAATATCCCAACGCAAGTGTCCATACCCTGAAAATCATCCAATTTTCAAAAGAAATATATTCCTATGGTCGGCCTAAATTATTTAATGTGAGATATTCTCTCTCTCTCTCTACACACACACACACACACACACACACACACACACACACACACACACACACACACACACATACAAGATCAAATCTAACTCATTCATTACCTATAAAATTATTAACTCTCATAAGGAAACTTGAAAAAGGCATTCAATCAAGCATTTGAGTGAGCAAAGCTTCCCTATTTTTCTCAATTTCAATATCAATCATAGGGACAAAACATCTATAGGTCTAAAGTACTAAAAAAACATCTCATGAACCACATTTGCTAAGTTAAATTCAGGTTATTCTGTTACTTAATTATCACACATTGAATCCTTATACATACACAAGCCAACACACAGGAGAGAACTACATAATTCTGAGGCCCTATTCAGAGTATTGGCTACGTAGGCAATGCTCATTGATAGAGGGTTCTTTGGGAGAGATCGACACTATGTGCCCACTCACCCATTTTTCCCATAACCACTATGAAGATGAATAAGGGTTTTACTATTTGATAAGGAGTGACAACCTATGATATATATTTAAGCACGATAGAGTGAAGGTAATGTAGAAATCAAAATATTCAAGGTGGTCACATTCATATCCAAAAGGTATTCTATATAGGACACCTATATCCATGTTAGACAAAAGCATCAATGCAACTATTTGAGGTTGATGCAAGTGTCTGAGGCCATAAAGTTATAATTTATAGAATCAAACAACTGATCCAAAATTAACTTTGAGTCTTATTCCTTCATGTTCCATATCTAGATCTATATTAGTATCAAAATAAACTATCTCATTTTCATTATTACTATAGTATCTAGCATATTTTTACTTTCTATTTTTAGCATATTTCAACGTAATAAATTTAGTACATGTTTATCTAAGTTCATAAATTAATTGGTCTACTTTAAAGATAGTCTACCATCATTTTTCCCTAGGCTATCTGTACCCATTTACCCCTAGATTCCCTAATCTAGATTTTTGGGTTAAACATTTGGTGAACTTGGTTTATATAAATGCATATTTTTTTTATTCTTAGGATTTTTATTCAGCTAGGGTTTTAGTTTGTTATTTCAAATTCTGCCATCTTTCATTTCTAAGCAATTGAAAATATTAACGAAAAAATGTGATTTCAAAAAGAAGATAAATAAATATTAGCGACTCATCTAAATAACAATAAGGGTTTAATAGATGCATTTTTATATGTTACAAGAGATGAAAACAATAAACATGATAAGGTTATGGCTTCCTCTCCCAGTGATGGTGAATCCTCAGAAGGTACTATAACCAGTTCCACTCCAATCGATCCATCAATATATAGTGGATCCATGGGATATGTATTCAACCTGTGAAAATACCATTGCCACATCTTAAATGGAAAACCTTAATACTTCAATCCAATTGCTAGTTTTAATGCTTATATCTACCCAACATATGGGTACACCTCCTTTGGTGACTTCTCAAATATCCAACCTTTAATACTGAATAGGTGTAGGCTCTTGTCCAAAATTTAAATGTTTTTAAAACTAAGGTTAAAAATATTGAATAAAATTCTATGAAATCACCTATTAATTCACAAGAGGTGTTGTATAATCATCTTGCACTAGAGATATCTTTGTACCTTTTGTAAACTCGTTTTGTTTCACCTAAGTTCACATTTTATAATGGCCAAGGTGACCCTGAACAACATATCTAATATTTTTATGTGTCATGCCTTGATTATGCCTCTAATGATAAAATTTGACCAAATTATTTCCAAGGAGATTAAAAGACTATGCTTTAAGGTGGTTCTATGATTTACCGACCCAATCAGTTGCACATTCAAACCTCTTGCAAAAATAAGAGCCAAATATAAATCTTCTATTTTTAAAGCTCATAAATGTGATATGCATATATAGGGGAGTGCATGTGTAACTCCTTATAAATCTGCACAAAAAGTGGTCAAAGAGGCAAGAATAGAAGAGTAAATCTCATACCAAGAATAACCAGTCAAGAGAGTTACTTCCTATTCTTTTGGTCAAATTGTAACTCCAAGTACACCTAAGTGATATTATCCATGAAAGTAGGAAAAATAAAAGTGAGGAAAAAATACCATAATAAATAAATATGTAAAAATATTAAACTCCTATTATAACACCCCCCCACAAACATAACTTTAGGTGGGTAAAAGAAATGGTTCCCGATAACAAGGCCTAATGAAGTACCCATGTACAAAAAAAGTCTCATAAAGTAGATAAAAGGAGAAAACCCATATTAAAAACTCTGCCCCCCCCCCAAAAAAAAAAAGAAAAAAAGAAAAAAAGAAAAAGAGAGAGACAAAGAAGAGGCTAGAATCCCCCCATAGAAGATGACACTATAGAATCCCAAACCTCAATATGAGCCCGTAAGTGAATATACTTTATCTTTGTGAAAGGTTTGATTAAAATGTCTATTGTCCTACTATGTCATCTAGAAATATATTAGATAAATGATTTTCCCATGGATGAGCTCTCTGATAAAGTACATGTGAATCTATATGTGTTTGGTTCACTACTGGTGGACCAAATTCCTATAAATCTAAATAATAACTTAGTTATCTTAGTAGATGATTGTAGGTTATCTAAAATGGATACTGAACTCTGTGAGGATCCCTTGAATCTAAATGGTCTTAGTGGTAGCATTGAAAACCCCTTTGTATTTTACCTTAGTACATGATAAACAAATAAAATTATGCTTCTTACTTGACCAAATAATCAAACTTGAATCAATGAAGTAACTGTAACCTAAAGGGGATTTACAATTCTGAATATCACCAACCCATTTTGAGTTAGTATTGCAAATCAAGTCAATGTCAATGCCAACTCTGTAATGATTCCCAAATCTATGTGTACCTTGAATATAGTGTATGATCATCTTATCTAATTTTTAGTGTAACTCATGGGGTTTTTGCATGGATTTGGAGACTAGGCCTATTGCATATGATATGTCAGGTCTAGTATGTGTTAATTGGATAAGGTTGCTAATAAGTTATTGATACAAGGTAGTTTTAACTAAAAGTGAGGTACAATATATCTCAAAATTGAATCTAAATGGAAAGGGAGTCAGAGTTGGCTTATAATCATCCATGTGAAATTGAGCAAGTAGATTAAGATCTTACATAAGTAATTTAAGAATGATTCTTGAGTTAGACTGAGAAGTATAGATCCTAAGGAAATAATGTAAAAATCTTAAATCTATCATGGAAAATATATCTTGAAGAGCCTATTTGAGCATGTATTATCACTTGTATATGGACCACTTAAAAGGTATTCAAATTTGAGGTAGAGTCATATAAAGTATATGAACCACTCTAAAACTTTGAATGTGTCCACCTACCATCTGAAGGATCCCCGACCCATTTGCCTATGCTTTGCAGTGTCTACCTAGCCTAAATAGAACCAAAAATGGATGAGCTAGGTAAAGAAACATCATACTTCAAAGTGTGTCCAAATGTGGATGGAGATGAGTCCCAATCACTACTCTCACTATTATAACTAAAAGAAGTTTCCTCAACCTATGAAATGTGCTCAGGTTGATATGAATCATCTAAATCAAATCTAAGTGAGTCCAATGATGTGGGAGAAATGTCAAGTGTTGATTTTGTGGGACTCTCCTAAAAGTAAACATTTATCTTGATGAACAACTCATGTATCTTTATATGAATAAGGTGGTACCCTTTGACATGATCTAAATAACCTATGAAGATGCAATTCTTACTCTAAGGTCCATAGCCTTGCATTTCTTCTTAGGTATACAAGTCATAACTGGGGATTCAAAGACTCTAAAATGTCCAACTACAGGTTTCCTACTATACTAAGCTTTAAAGAGAGTTATGCCTTTTAAATCTTTGTGGGGAACCCTATTTTAAATTTATCAAACACAATTGATTGCTTTGGCCTAGTATTATGGTGCAAGTGACTTAGAGTGAATCTTATAGTTTGCCATCTCTTTGAAGGACCTATTCTTTTAATTTGTGTTAGTGTAGGTTTTTCATCTTTGCAGGTTTTTCCTACCCATATGTTATTCACCTTACTTAGGTGGATATCAGGTCCTTATAAATATTTATTAGGTCATTATGACATCACCATGATGTCATCATTTACTTTTGATTGCATGGGGTTACATAGTGAGTGGATGGGGTCATCCATCTCACTTGGTCCCCTGAGTGCCTAGTCCACTTAGGTCACTTTTCCAATGTGTTCCCTCAGTGTTATCTTCACCTATAATGGAGGAGTCCATCCACTCACTTTGTTTGGCTAAGTCATTCTACACTCAACCTGCCTATTTAAGGACATGTCATCATTTGTATTCTGTGGTGGAATATGATGGATATTTGCTATAATGATTTTGAAATACTCTATCATGGATGGTTTCAATTGATTTTAGTTATGTGATGTGTGCTTGCTTGACTTGCATGATCACTTCACCATTGTCATTCGTTGATCTGGTGATCTTGACTATAATTGTCATATGGTATCAGAGCGCTAATACGTGTTCATGATTATCTAGTTTGTTTTTTTGTTTAGTTTCATTTTGAAATATAGAGATCATTTGTATATATTTTGAAGAAAATTTTTAGTGGGTTTAAAAAAATTTTTAGGGGTATTTTTTGAAATTTGAAAAAACTTAGGCCTAAAGCGACCATTTTTTTAGGGGTCCTTTTTGCTAAAATCTATTGTATTAGTTTTATCTTAGATTGACAAGATAGTTGTGGGTTCTATTATTGGATTGATTATTGTGTATTTTCAAGGTTTTATTTTGGTTTCCAAAATAGGTTATATGAAACAAGAGCCTTCATGTATTTAGGGGGTCTCATGTCCTATCCTCAACTTACTCTTTATTTCACAAATTTCTTGGATCACTTTTAGTCCCACATCGACCCTCCAAACATCCTTATAATGTGAATAAGTTTTGTTGAGTGGTATTTCAAACCACCTTACTCTCCTGGTTTAACACCTAAATAGATACATGCATCATTAGAGCCTTATACAGTCATTTTACAGTCCACATGAACTCCTACCCAACTACTATGACTATATTTAAGCTTGCCATTTTTTGCTACACTCAGACACCCTGCTGTGTGGACTACTCTCTCCTTTAGATCCTTCCCATCTTAGAGTAGACCTATAGGAGGATAAAAATAGACTTTGAAAGTAGGAAAATTAGAATCTATTTTTTTTTTAATAACAAAAGACTCATTGGCAACCTCCACTGTCATTCAGGGCATTCTCCCACTTTCTAAGTGGCACTTAAAACTTGTGTTACTTCTCTATTATAGGCCTGTATAAGCACTTTGGTGGTGCCATACATTTTACAACAAGCCTAAGTTATCAATAATCATTTAAGAACTTAGTCAAACCCTAAAGAAATTGATGCATGTTTATTATTTTTTAAATAGCTGGATTTTCTATTGCTTTAAGAGGATTTTTTCTATTAAGGTGCACCTAGGGGTGAGAAGAAGGATTGGTTAAGACTTGTAATTGTTAAGGAGAGGTCACTAGTTTGATTCCTATTCCATCGCCTAGTTATAAGGCTATGTTCCTTTTATCAGCTTAGTGTATTAAAATTTGGTGTAAATTTAATTAAAATTGACCATAATGATGGGAACTTGATATTGTATAACTTTTGATCCCTAACTTGGAATTGAGTACTGTCTTCTTTAGAAGTTAATATTTTTTCATTCCCAATATATTAATTCCATTTATTTATAATCACACTAAAATTATAAAGTTTCAAAACTAGGGTTTTTTTCCAAATTAATGCCCATTTTGGGGGGGGGTGCATTTTTTACTTCCAATGTACTTTCTCCTGAGTTTTAAAGACTAGCAGATGAGGTTTGATTTGATAGGAATTTAGATCCCCTAAAAATAACATTTTATATGTCTTGTTGAGTTTTGTAGATGAATACATTATCGGTAGATTCTAACATCCTCCTACTTGGATTGTTTGCAATTTTTCACTTATACCAATTTAGTGGTTATTACACTGATTACTCAGGTTTATGGATGCATTATCAAAAAATTTTGACATTCAGTTATTGAGAAACACTTTTTCACTTGTGCACTAATTTATCTTATTTGTGTGGACCTATTTAGGTTAATTTTGACATCTAAGCATGCACTTGTACTTGATCATAAGCATATATTGCTCATTTCTTGAGCATGCTTTGTAATTACAAACATAACGGGGGTCATTATTGATTATATTAGGGAGATTGTTGTGGGACCTACATTGTTTATTATTCACATTCAATTTTTCATAACTATTACTTGTGCCCATTTAGTGACTACTCACATAGATTGCTCTTATATTCTTAGATGCATTATTAGGAGAGTCTGACATACATTTGAGCATGCATTATCACTTGTGCACTAATTTATCTCCTTTGATTTGATCAAAAACTCTTAAGATTTGGTTGAAAGATAATTCAAAAAATAAGAACAAAATAATTCAAATAATTCTATCTTTGAGAAGAGATGTTTTATTGATCAAATTTGCAGATCCAAACATATGCTTATCTCTGAGAAGAGATGTCTAATTTCATTTTTGGGTTAAATATTCATTTATACATGTTTTAAAGGTGTGGGGAGGATGTGTAAGGTCACAAATATTGAGGGATATGAATTGGTTTGACTTCCACAATTTACAACAATACAAAATTTGAGGAATTACTATTTTTAGAAACTTACTATTTTTAGACTGCACTACTAAAATTAAAATTTGGGACACTTACATTGGTTTTTAGGGGGAAAAATTCATCAAGTGGATAATTATGCCATCTCACAATGTTCCACTCATTATTAGCTTTCCAATGGTTCAAACGGCGAGTCAATTGGAGCTACGGTGCAAAAGTTATGGCTCCCAAAAGTTCTGCCATTAATTGAGGTGGACCCATCACCCGAATTGTCATCTGAATTGTTGCCCGGATCATGATTGGACTCATTTTTAGTGTATTAAAAATTCCATCTCTAGAGTGTATACTATTACTCTTAGTTGTGGTCATGTTGAATGGACTTGAGGGATACCAAATCAAGAAAGTTGAGTCTACACTAGTGGTTCTTGTTGGAAAGACAAATTATGATTCATGGTATGTGTACATGGAATGCTCACTCAAGGAATGAGAACTTATTCCATTATTATATGAAAAGATTCATGTTCCTATTGACATTGGTCAATATGATGATTGGGTCGACTCTTGTGACTGTGTCTATGGTGACTTATTGTTACACATATTATGGGATCTTGTAGTCATATAAAATGTCAAAATTGGTAGCTTGAGTGTGGATTGGGACATCCAATCCAGAGGTCCCTCTTGCATGCTCTCATTATCATTCTATATACCTTTTTACTAATTCAAAATCATTTGTAAACTTCTAAAACCTCATTCTAGTTTAGCTAGACCCCATTTTACATGCTTATTCCATCCCCCCAGATACTGAATCTATAGGATAGGAATGTTGGGGTTGGAATATAGCACTGGACCCTAGGGTGTCACTTTTTTAGTGCTCCTATCCAATCAAATTTCAAGAAAAAATGACCATTTTCTATTGATTCTTATTCTTCATTATGTAGGCTTAGCGTGAATACATTTAACCCATGACCAATAGATTGCTATAAAACCCCATTCAAAGTTCATTTAGAAGGGGTTGGACATTATTAAAAATAAAGTAGAATACAAACAAAACCACTAAGGTAATTTTACCTATTCTCTACATACAACCAACCAATACAATTACAAGCTTATTCAAACCCTCGCACTAGTCCCTAACCACCTGAAACACACCCAATTTTACATTTTTACATCTACATAAAACTATTGCACAAAGAACATCAAGTGGGATAATTTCATATGGCTTGATACCTCTTCAGAGTATTGGTAAGTAGGTAGCATGCCACATAAGGGGTGTGGATACATGTTTAGTGCATCTTACACACACTAACCCCCCCTCTTTCTCCAAGTTTCATTCAAGCATACTGAAGGTCTAGAGTTGGAGATTAAATCATATTTACAAGGATCTTCCTTGATAGTCAAGATCCAAAATTTCGTAGGTAGGCTCACATAGGGACAACAAATAAAACCTAAAAAACTTAGATCTCTGTGACTAGTTTAGACAATAGTGGTAGGACCTGGACTATATCACCGAACCTTGAAGTTTCCTATTTTTGGTGCTCCTATCCTTTCTCATAATGAAAGATAGATATAAATTCATGATAGTTTTCCAATCCTGTACAACTGGTATCAACCTTTATCTTAGTTGTATCAACATAGTTTTAAGATAAGTTGCATTTCTCCTCTTTTATTATTATTTTTATAAAACTACAAAGGTAAAATAAATTATACAAATCAATAATCTATTTATTGAAATATTATTTATTGATTTAGTCAACTTAGAACCTTAACTAAATTAGGAATAAGACACCAATATTCCCAAAAAATTTAAATCAAATCTACACAAATATGTGGAGCACATAGAGTGTTCCTTCATTATTTGGAGCACTCTTTAGAGTCTTTTTGGGATCCTACTATGACCTACATCACACCTCCTCCTGCTCTTCCTATTTTCTATTTTGATATTGTTGTACTCTTTCCTCCTACTTTTGTTTCTTTTGATGATACATCCATGGTAGATAGTTCTCTTCCTTCTATCGAACCCCCACTACAAGATGAGATTCTCCTAGACCTTAGTTGTCTCATTATAGATTTTACATCCATTCCTATGTAGATTATTGCTCTTCCATAACCTTCACATATTTTCATTTCAAAGGACTTTATTGATTTCAATGAGAGTATACACATTGAGAGTATCGATGATTCATATGTTCTTGTGGACATTCATCTTTCATTTACAGACCAACATTTAGTTTCGATGGTTGTTGAGCTTTAATCTCCTCTTCCCATGGACATTATTTCAATGAGTGTTCAATGCCACTCTTCTTCTCTAGATATAATAAGGGTACTTAAAAACCCTCATGTTCTCTCCCCTTCATTGTATGATTCTTCATTTCTATCTTCTACAGTTAGTCCTATGATACCTGATTAGACTTTGGCACATTCAAGCATTAGCAAGGAGACATTTGAGAATTTTATAGAGATATACATCTTGATTTCTACCTGCATTCTACTTGAGTGGGAATTCAATAGTTTGGTATCTCATGGTTTCTTTCTTCTAAAAGGAAGAGACAACATTTGTGGTAAAGGGACCTACCATAACATTTTCCATGTGACATTCTGCACTTACCTCATATCTCTTCTTTATGGAGACACACATCCTTCATATTTTATAGGATATTGGGGATCATCTGTATGTACTTCAAGTTTAGATTACATCAACATTATCTTATGGGGGGTCTTTCATTCTCCTCTTCTTATTTTCTCTCTTTTGTGAGGGGGGGGGGGGTGGTTTCCCATTGAGTTTTCTCCTTTTAGTCCACTTTTGGAGAGTTTTGTTATACTTTGGTACCTAATCAGGCCTAGTTTTTGGGACCTAAATTCTAATACCCACCTAAGCTACACTTAAGAGGGCGTGTTGGTGTAAGTTTTTCACCCCTATATGGGTTTTTAATACCCTTGTGTTATTCACCTTGCTTAGGTGGATATTAGGTCCTTATAGGTATTTATGAGGTCATTATGACATCATCATGATGTCATCTTATGCTTGTGAGTGCATTAGGTCACATAGTAAGTAGATGGGGTCATCCATCCCACTTTGTCACCTAAGTGCCTAGTCCACTTAGATCATTTTGCATTGTGTACCCTCAATTCCCTCTCTACCCATAATGGAAGAGCCCATCCACTCACCTTGTCTAGATGAGTCATCCTACACTCAACCTACCTATTTAAGGACATATCATCCCTTATATTCTATGGTGGAATATGATGGATCTTTGATCTAATTATTTTTACATATTATCTCATTGATGGTTTTAATTGATTTCATATGTGTGATGTGTGCTTGCTTGACTCACATGATCACTTCACCATGGCCATTCATTGATTAGGTGATCCTAACTATAATTATAATAATATGAAACTCCATTTTTTTGAGGACTATATGGAATTATACACTATAAATCAATCCCATATGTTGTGAAAAATTTCTCAAATCTGTTATTGACATACTCACCCCATTATTAGTTCTAAGAACCTTCATGCATTTATCATATTTTTTCTCTACAAGAACTTTGAAGTCTTGAATTTTTTTAAAAACTTAATATTTTTTCCTAAGGAAGTGGATGCATGTGTACCTAAAGAAATTATCACTAAAGGTGAAAACATACTTATCTCTTATGAAAGATAGATTGGAAAAATACCTAGATACATCATTGTGTACTAAATCCAATGCTTGTGAATCCCTCTAAGCTTTTCCTTTGTCAAATTTCTCTTTGGGACGTTTCCTAAGGGTTCAAACCTCACTAAGACCCTTATAGAAATGGACTAAGGTAAGCCTATTACCATGCAATTTTTGATGAGTTATTCTAGGTAGTGGTAGTTTAGGTGGCCAAACTTCTCATGCCATAATTTTCTAACTCCATCTGAATGAGTCAAAAATGTAACCTGAGAAGAATCAGGTGCAAATTTATTGAAGGCATATAACCTATCCTTGTGATTTGTCCTTCCTACTTCTATTGTATAATTATGATGAAAATATTTGATGATAACTAAATTTGGTAAAAACTCCATCCTCATGCCCATACTGATATGCATGATTTGGTACATTGATAGGATATTAGTTGAAAGATATGGAACATTGAAAATATTATTGAATGTTCCTCCTTCCATTTCAATAGACCCTCTCCCTAAAAGCGATACAAAGGTGTCATGACCCAAAGTGATTAAAGACATTCTACAAGGCTCTAAGGAAGAAAACTCAACCTATGAGTTACTCATGTGGTGGGAAGCACCAGAGTGAATAACACATGAAGATGTTGGAGATGTAACCTATATAAGATCCTTGCCATTTTCTTTCTTTTTTCCTTTGCATTTTGCCTTAGAATAATCTTTAGTTGATGAATTCTACTTGATATACTCAGGTACACCTATGTTATTATTTTATAAAAGATGAGTTATGTGATCAATTTGTTTCTTCATGCACTTGTGTTTATCATGCCCATTTTTATTGTAATAAGCACACTTAACCTTATATTTCTTAGGTTTATCATTTGAAGAGGAAGTTTCAGTGGTTATTTTGGTAGATGTTGATTCTTTCTTATTTTATTGATCCTTGTTTTATTTATTCTTGTCTTTTTTTGAAGCCTTTACTTTCCCATTCTCAATAATTAGGGCTTGAGATTTTAGGACTTCAATGTGTCAATTTATATTAACTTGTCTTGATCCCGAGTAAAGTTAGCAATAAAGGTATCTAAAGATGACATTTTCCATGTAGTGCCTAGAGCACTTTAGTGGCATGGAAAGTAGAGACAAAGATTGAGTAATCAGGACCTAGCTTATAAAGTATAGAAAAAATAAGTTGGTCATATTTATTCTCTATTTCATATTATTTCAACTACGATCTTAAAGACTTGACTTAGTAAAGAAATCCTAAAGGGTGTCAAAGTTTCTACGAGTTAGGTTGATAAGTTCATTTTCTAGTTTGTGACCTCTCATAAAATCTTACTTCCCAAAAATGTTTTCCAAAATGATCCACACTTCATTAAGTGTTTTAACAAGTTTTATATTAAAGAGGAGATTAGTAGACACAGAAATACACAACAACCCATAGGCTTCATCACTACAATTGTACCACTTATATTTTTATACATCTATAGTTGGTTCAATTTCTAACCCCATTATAATGTTATATAAACATTTTCACCTTAGAATAATTTTCATTTTGATTTTTCATTCATGATAGTTGAATGACGTTAGAGGATTAATTGAACGTGTATCTATTATGCATACATAAAATTGTTTTAGTAGTAGTTGAATTTATTGCATAAAAAAATAATTGAAAAAAATGTGGAATAAGATACACCATGTCACAACACCCTCCATGAAATTAAATTTGATCAAACCTCCAAATTTTGGCACTTTATAATTTTAGTGCAATTATAAAATAAACCTTTCCAATGGAATAAGCATAGAAAATCATGTGTTTTTTTTTAAAACAACACTCAAAAGTAAGATGACTATAAAAAGTTACAACAAAATCAAATTTCTATCATTTAATGGCCTATTAATGAGTTTGCATAAAAAATTAAATGCACTTTGACTAAAAAAAATTTTGGTCAATTTACAAAGGTGGGAATTAAACCAAAGACTTCTCCACTAATAATGCTAAAGTTTAACCAATCCTCATATGCATTACTTGTGCATTCAAATAAAATAACATATTTGACCTTGTTTTAAATCAATCTATTTAAAAAAATGATTTAATGTGCAATATTTTAAAAATTAAGGTCAAAATTTGAATAGACTTAACTTGTTTTAGAAGAAAATTTTAGGCTTGCTGAAATTTTAGGAGTCTTTTGTGCTACTACTGAATAACTCACATGCCACGAGACAAATTTTTGGAATCTATACATAGGCCATGAGATGGATATGAGTAAATACCTAGCAAAAAATTCCCAATGCAAGCATAGATGGAAGACATAGGTCATAATCGTTGATCAACATCCACGGGATTGAAAGGCTACCATCTTTCACACATATGTCTACACTTTGAACTGCCATAGAGAGAAGTGATAAATAGAGGATGGTGAGGCTTAATACGTCCAAATGCAAATGTCTTCATAAACACAACTTCCAAAATTCCATAATGGAGATGGAACTCTACCTGCATACAAAACTAGAGAACAAATAACCTACCTAAAAAACAAGAGATCCACCCCTCCTAAGAATTTTGAAACACTAACACACTAGAGCTTAAAAAACATGGGAGATTAAATGCTCGTACAAAACTTTGAAAACTTAATACAATAAATCTCAAAATTTCAAGTAAACTAACATCAATTAAAAACCAAAAAATCATATATCAGATTGGTACTTTAATAACATATAAAAGTGGATGCTAGGATCTATGGATCAAGCGAGTGCAAGGGTTTGTGATAGGCACAAGATAAGCTAGTACTCAAAACAATAGTTTCAAGTAAAATAAAACTACATGCAAGAGAATGTTGCACAAAATAGAATAAGATCCAAATCCAAATCTTCCATTACTAAAGCTCACAAATGTGAGATGTACATAGAGGGGAGTGCATGTGTAACTCCTCCTTTGAAAGCTCTACAAAAAATGGTTAAAGATGCAAGAATTTTAGAGTAGATCCCGCCTAGAATAGCTGGTTAAAGGAGTTATTTCCTATTCCTTTGATCAAATTGAAACTCCAAATATACCTAAGCAAGCTTGCCTATGAAAGTAGGAAAAATCCAAGTGAGAGAAAAGATCCAATAATAAATAAATATGAGAAAATAATAAACCCCTTATATGATAGATGAATTATTCCATAGTATTCATTATCTTGAAATGAAACTTATCTCATTGAACAAACTTAAGTATGTAGCAAACACACTGACTACATCTACATCTAATACCAAGTTAGCTATCAAACAAAGTTACTAAGTGAAACATTCTGAACTTTAAAAAAACAACTACCACATTAACGTGGTGTCAAAAAAACCTAATTATATTGTCTTATCTAATGCACCACAAAGACATTTTACATGCTTACTTGAGTCTCCTTATTTATTACTCCCATAGCTTGTAGAGTGTCACCTCATATCTCTCCCTCATCCTATAGTGGTTGATATGAGTAGACCTTTACCTAAAGAGTATGATGTGAATGCTTATTATGGTTATAACCAAAGCCCCATGAATTCTATGAACATATGTTTTTCCTTAAATCATAAGATACTAGACCTCATCAATGACCAAAAGATTACATTTAATGATCCTTCAAAGGAATCAGGTTCACAACCTAGTGATCACTATAAACATAAAGTGTTTAACAATCCTTTGAAAGACCATTCTAAGAAGGATACAAAGGTGCAAATGGAATATAATTAACATACTCCTCCTTCACATTATGGTCACCCATTTTATTGGATTATTGGTATTTATACACAACATGCACCTCCTATGGTTCAGAGATGCTCTATTACTTTTGATGATAGTGAGATTAGAGATGATGACTCAGATCTTCAATCATTAATCATTTGAGCATTACTTAATCACCAATTTATACACAATTTTATAATTAATAATATTTGAAGCAAAAATGTTTATACCATGACATTACTTACACATTTGGGTTATAAAAATCATGATTTACATCCTTTGACCAGATCAATTAGAGAATTTGATGCGACCTCACATAAGATTCTTGATAAGATTGAATTACCTTTATAGGTAGGTTATATATATGTGGTTACTACCTTATAATTTATACATTTCACATGTGTCTTTGATATGTTATTGGGATGACCTTAGATACATACACTTTGAATAATACCTTATATTGTGCATGGGTGTGTTAAATACATTCATGAAAAGTGGTTAATACTAGTTTTGAGAATTCCATATGAACTTCCACTTGAATAAGAAAAATTTATACCCAAGTGATTAGTTATCAAACCTACTAAGGTTAATCCTCTGTAAAAGGGTAATAAATAGGCAATCCCATTTCCTAGGAGGTTAATACTTGAGAGACAATTACATCAGAGATCCCTAGTGGGTTCTACAAAATCTTTGATGGGGTGTCATCAATACCTTCATTTAATCAACTAAATTTAGTTGATGTCATATCAAATCAGGGCCAGTGTCCAATAATAGTCTGCAATAAGGTATAAAAGACAAGGACTAATAATTATATGTTTTGGGGGAGTTATTGATCATTTATTCTAAAGATATAATTAAATTAATTGAATTTAAAATATGATATATAATTTATGAAATAAAAGACACTTGATCAATTTAGATGCTTAGAATGGAAACACACTCTGTTAAATTTGAAATGTTTTAAAAGAAACACACTTATTTTTTTAACACTAAAAGCTCTAGAATTGGGTTATCTAGATGTTAAAGGGGCATATAAAAATGAAATGGCACAAATGTGATAATCATATCTATAGTAATATAATTATATTCTAAACTTAGATATAGCTATACACTAAATTTATAATGCTGAGATAGTTTAAATATGAAAAGTACAACTATTCTATAGATATAAATGACAAAGAAGTGATGTACTTAGATTATTATGATGATAATGTAGTTTTAGATCTAGATCATGAAGAAATAAGATGTAAAGAGATTCTAGAATAGTTATCATATTTTGGATTTGACACTTCTATATATCTAGATAGTAATGTTAGCCTAGGATGGTTACATCAACACTATTGTCTAAGTTTGATGCTAGTATCATGTATAGAATATATACTAAAATAGGATGTGACCAATTGGATGTTTTTGGGTTTGTCTTCATGTTCACTTTAGTGAATTTAGATCTAGGTCATGTACTATTTATCCTTATGAAATTTTAAAACTTTAGTTCTTCATCTTCATAGTGACCTTGTAAAAATGGGTCAATGGGCACATGGTGTCCAGTTACTCTAAAGACCCCATTATCAATGGGTGTTGCCTACATAGCCAATATTTTGAAGAGGGCCTCAGGTGTATATAATTTTCCCCTATGTTTTGGATTGTATGTGAATCACACAATATGTGCAAAGAAAATACAATAGTGACCTAGCTTGTAACTTATAAAATTAGGCTCTTGGGTTACTCCTCAAGTAATTCAAACTTGTGTACATGCTATCCCTATGACTAATATGAATATAGGAGAAAATAGAGAACCTTTTATTTATTGAGTGTTTAATTTAATGTTTTGATAAGTTATCTTGGTCTATGTTAGGTTCTTCTAGATGAGGAATGAATGAGAAGCGATTGTGAATATATACCACTTCTATCAGAAAATATATTGCATTAAAGAATTTAGAACAACCATTAGGATATATTTATTTAAAAAATTAGAGGACTTTAGGGTAATAGACACTTGTGTCCAGATATGACAATAATGTTAATGCCATTATCTATCCCATATGTTAGTGTTCATGGATCAAAAAAGCATGTACAAGTTTAGAACTTATAGAGATGGAAGATACATAAATTTTAAGCATTTTGGCTAATATATAAAACATGAGTCATCAACATAAGACTGGTTAGACTAAGAGATATAGGCCAAGAGGCACAAATATAGAGTAGATGCAAGACATTTGAAAGTGGGAAAGGTAAAGAAATGAGAGGAACAACCAAGGTCTAAGTTTTCTAGGTGTATAAGACTGAGGTGCTCTATAATCATAAAATATCATCTATATTTTCCTCCCCTTCAACCTAATAATAAAATTTCTAGTTTAAAGGAAAGAAATGCATACTTGGGTGTGTATGCACACCTTATTTTTATATGTACCCAACTTGAGTGCTTTGATGGTGACTGACCTACAACTAACAACATGTTATAGTATAAAATTAGTGTATATAATCTAGGTTAAAATTACTTGAAATATATTGAAATTGAAAGAGAAAGGTTTAGGAGTATACCTATGTGTCAGTGTAATCACTTGGCCTATTGAAAAATTATTTTAAAAATAATGTATCATTATAAGGATCTAAAATTGAGATTAGGAAAAATATAGATAAATAGTTAAAGTGTATATATCCAAGGAGAGAGAGAGAGAGAGAGAGAGAGAGAGAGAGAGAGAGAGAGAGAGAGAGAGAGAGAGAGAGAGAGAGAGAGAGAGAGAGAGAGAGAGAGAGAGAGAGAGAGAGAGAGAGAGAGAGAGAGCACATACCCTGTAATGTTGGAATAAAAGTGAGTTACCACCTAGAAATTGAGATTAGTTCAACCATGTAACCCAATAATGATTATAACTTGGTGAGGTTGGATGATCAAGTCCAAACTAAAAAATTGGAAATATTGATTGATTTGATCACCTCAAACATACCAAAAATAAAACCAACTACTGTAGTAGATTGGATCAATAAAAGTATGTCAAAGTCCATAGGTATCAGTAAAAATAATTCTGTGATATGGTAAAGTCCATAAATGAGTTTTAGAATTTGAAAGTGATTTGAATATTTAAATATTAGGCACATGTTGCATAACATATGCACCTTAGATATGTCTCATTATGAAACTCTGTATAACAATAGTGCCAATGTATAGAATTCTACCACGACTATGAATCTAAATCATATAACTATGTGCTTTGGCCAATTCAGATAACTATGTAAGTATGGAGGACATGCTTTAAAAGCATGCCCCCACTATATGGATAAATATGAAAATCAATTGAAGTACCAATGTAGAGGACATGTTTCTAAAACATGCACTCACTATAATATGGAGATGCTAAATATTAAATAGGTGTGGAGAACATACTTTTAAAGTATGCCCCAGCTAAATATGAGAACTATAAATGCGTGGAAGCCATTCCCATATGAAATTCCCTCACTAAATATAAAAAGTAATATAAGTACCAATGTATTAAATGAGTGTGGATAACATGTTTCTAAAACATTCTCCCACTGAATCTGAAAACTGTGTCAAGTGTGGAGAACATGCCTCTATGACATGCCACCACTAATATGCCCCATTTTAAGGTGAGGGAAAGTTAGGAACTAGTAGGTAACTCACCTCAAAAGATAACACAATTGTATAATTTGTGAATGTAACTATGTAGAATATATAAGGGAACATGTCTAGGTAGATATAACATTAAAGCATATAGAACCAATGTGATTACATGAAAACCTAAGATGCATGATAAGGATCATGGCAAGGTATAGATATGAACAATACAAGATCATCAAGAAAACAAGTACACACACAAGAGAAATCAAAATTAAGTCAAAAGGTAATGGTCTAAGGAGGTTATAAATAAGGGTATTGTTCAAATGTTGCACAATCAAAGGGACATGACTTGGTCAAATGCAAACAAAAGTAATAATGACATATTCAAATGCCCATACAAAAAATAATGACATATGAAAATGTCAATGAAAGCATACATAGGCACAGAGGGAAAAAACAAATGAGTATATTCAAATGCTCGAACAAGAAAGATAAAATCAAGTCAAGAAACTTAGGGAAGTACATAAAGTAAAGTATAAACAACTAACATAAACATGTCACAGTAGCCCATGGATTCAATGTGTTAGGAAAATCATGTCAAGTGTATAACATATAAAGTACCCCATGTAAGATATAGTCATGGATAATAGGCATATGTAGGTACATATGTAAGCTTAAACATGATAATGTAGAGTGATAATCGAAACATATAACCTATGTGTATCAAGATCAAAGAAGAGGATGCCCCAAATGCCCATATGACACGAGTATATGGAAATCCCAATGTGTTAAATAAGAATTTATCTTGTTTCTATGTATGCCTATATCACACTCGAGTAGAAGTGTGATGTATATGTGTATGTAAGAGTAACTGAGTATGCTGTCCATCAAATGAAACTAACACATGGATGCCAATGAGTCAATAGAACATGTAAGTGATGAAAATGTTTTTGGACTTTTAAATGTTTTTTTTTTTTGAATTTTTTATATTTTTGGGGTTTTTAAGATAAGAAGGATCATCCTATGATGGCATCTAATGGATGGTCATAGATATATCCCCATGGTGAAGTTAGTGTAATACCTTATTTATGTTATTGAGGAACATGTATAGGTGTAATATTTTACATTGTGGTATCAATGGTGTTCTACGTATGTAAAATAGTATTATGTGGTCATAAAGTAATAATAAGAGTAATAGGAGTAGGGGTTATTGAAACCCATCATCGATTACTTATTTATTGCTTTGATATATCAATAATATATACATTTTGAGGTACTCTAAATAGTTGATCATGGTGTGTAATAGAGTATTAAGATTCCATGGAATCCACTATATGTTACTTATGTAATAGTCTCTCAAGTATTGGATGCCTAGTAAAGGGGATTGCCTATTACTTACCCTTTTGTGGTGAATTATCCTTAGTAGGCTTGATATCTAGTTGTTTGGGTATAAGTTTATTTTGTTCAAGAGGATGCTCATATAGGATTAGGAAAAGTTTAATTACCCAATTGGCATGAATGTATTTAACACACCCATGCATTGGAGAAGGTAATACTTGAAGAGTGTGTATCTAAGGTCTTCTAACATATCAAATATGACTATATAATGGATAATTGAGAAGGTAATAACCACATGTGCTAGATTAAATTGTAAAGGTAGGTCAATCTTGGAAAGAACCTTCTAAAAGGTCTCATCGAATGTTTGAAATATTTTAGTAGAGGGGTGTAAATCATGATGAGTATAACCGAAGTGCATAATTAATGTCATGGTTTAAATATTTTCACTTACACCGTTATTAGTCATAACACTTGTATGGGGTGTTTATCAAGGTATAATGTATGCTTAAATGAAAAGAGAATGAATATCAGAGTCATCATGTTTAATTTTAATGTCATCAAGGGAAATATGAGGTTTCTAAATGATAGGATGTATATGACATGTGTAAGTAAAAATATTCCCATCTAGTGGGTTCCCATAATGTGATGGAAGAGGATGTGCATTATATTCCATTTGGTCTTCTAGTTCTTTCTTAGAATGGTCTTGCAAAGGATTGTTAAATATTTTTCATTTATGGTGATTGTTAGGTTGTGAACTTGATTTCTTTAGAGGATTCTCAAATGTCTATTTTTTATCATTGATAAGGTTTTGGTTCTTGTACTTCAAGTTAAAACATTTCCCTGTAGAATGTCTTGGTCCTTGATGATAGTCACAATAAGCATTCATATTATAGCCTTTGGGTAGAGGTTAACTCATATCAACCTCAATAAGATGAGGGAGAGATATAAGTTGAAACTCTAGTAACCATGGGAGTAATGAAGTTGGGGACTCATAAAAACATGTAAATTATCTCCTTGGTGCATTGGATAAGACAAGGTGATTAGACTGCTGTGAAACTATGTTAAATGTGGTGACTATTTCCTTTTTAGGCTTAAAAGGTTTTATATTATAACTTAGTTTAATTATAAAATTGGTACTAGATGTAGATGTGACTAGTGTGTTTATTACATAATTAAGATTATTTAATGACATAAGCTTCATTTCATGGTCTTGTAAAACATAACATAAGCCATTGAAATATTTAAACTTATAAAAAACAATGGACTCATGTAAAGGAGCAAGCAAACTTTGCTTGAATATATCTTGAAACCCTTATACTACCATAAGATTGGTTATTTTTGCTAGCATTGTCTTATATCTTAAGACATATTTATTGATAGGTTCATTGGTTCATTGTTTAGGATCACCTTGATACCATAAAATGTGAACTTAGGTGTAACAAATCCAGTTGGTAAAGGGTGAAAATATATATAAAGTGAAAGAGGATTACACAAAAAATCATGTGAATCTATAGCATAAGGGTATTTTAAATATTTTTGTTCAATGTTTGTAATCTTATCCTCCAAGGTCTTTATAACTTGAAGGAATGATTGAACTATAGGCCTAGTAGGATTTAGATTAACAAGTTGAGTAGTCACCAAAGTCGATGAAAATATGTTTTGAGTAGTTATAGCTATTGAAATAGGTATCTATGTTGAAACAACTGGTAATTCTATATATGATGCATCAATGGTAGTTTCAGGGAACAAAGGTTTAACCACTTAACCTGTGCCCACATTAGATGTATTTGGTTGTAATGTGTTCAAGGGGAGGGATGTTTCCACTATAGTTTTATATTTTTTTTCTTCGAGTATAATTTTAAAGATAACATTAAGATCTTCAAGGTTTTATCAAATGTCCTCATGAAATAATGCAATTACATGCACTTGATTGTGGTCTATTTGCTCATTTTTATTTGTTTCATGGTTTCCATTATCATAATCATATTCTATGATAATCCTATTAGTATTTTTTCATTATCAACATGGGTATCATCATGATTCAAAGTATGAGATCCCTCATTAGTTTGAGACATCCTAGATGGTTGGAGGGGAAGCTCAATATGTTCAATAATCACACCTCCCAATCTAGGGGTATGCCTAGGTTGCATGAAAAATAATAAAAATAGGAAATCAAAAATTACAACAATTTGAAACCCTAGTTGGTTTAAAAACTTAGAAATTAGAAAAATTTGCAATCACACAGATGGGGTTAGCCAAGTATTTAACCCTAAAATCTCTAGAATTGGATTATCTAGAGGTTAAAGGGATATATAGTAATAAAATAGCAGAACTATGATAATCAAATCTATAATAGGTTAATTAGATGCTAAACTCATATATAAGCATATACTGATTTATTACATTGAGATTGTATAAATATGAAAGGTATAACTATTCTAAATATAAAAATAACAAAGAAGTAATGCACTTAGCTTATTCTAATGATAATGCAGTTCTGGATCTAAAACAAGAGGAAGTCATGTTGTAAGGATATTCTAGAATAGTCATTAGATTTTGGATTTGACACTTCTAGCTTTTTAGATAGTAACATCATCTTGGAATGGTTACATCGATACTACTATTTAGGTTTGATGCTAGTGTCCTGTATGAAATATCCATTGAAATAAGATGTGACCACTTGAATACTTCTGGGTTTGTTTTCACCTTCACTCTAGTGCATTTAGATCTAGGTCATGAACTACCGATCCTCATAAAATTGTAAAACCCTAGTTTTTCATCTTCATAGTGACCTTAGGATAAATAGGTTAGTATGCACATGGTGTCAAACTACCTCAAAGACCCCACTATCAATGGGCACTACCTACATAGCCAATACTCTGAAGAGGGCCTCAAACATATGCAATTTTACCACATTTTATTGTCCCCCAAAAATATCACTCTTTTTGGGAACAACCTATGAACTATTTTGGTTCAACAGACCAAATTCCTCTCTCCCCTTTTCAAGAATTATTCTGAGCATTCAAGTTCTACATTCTTCAAGCTTTTCAAAATCTACAGACTCTATAGGATTAAAACTATGGACTCCATAGGCTTGAATCTATAGACTGTATAGGCTTGAATCTATGGACTATGTAGGAAGAAAATCTATGAATTTTGCAGTCCAAGTTCTACAGGGTTTGCATGTTGATTTCTATGGACTCTGTAGGAAAGAAGCAAGCTCTCAACACTTAGGTGATTTCAAGGTTGGTTCAATGACAAGGTTCAACCAAAATGTCCATCAGCAAGCTTCTAGCAAGGATTGAACCATTGAACCTTGCACCATTTTGGTTCAATAGGTTCAATGGGTTCAAAGGTTCAACGTCATCAGCAAGAGTTAAGCACATTTGTCATGGTTCAAAGTTTAACCACTTCAAGGTTCAACGGCTTCAAAACACTTATCAAAGAGAAGAAGGCTTGAACCATTGAACTGTTGAACCATTGAACTAATTTGGTTCAAAGGTTCAACGGTTTCAATAGATCAACAAGTTCAACTACCAAAAGGTTCAATGAGTTCACAGGTTCAAAGGTTCGACCAGTGCGATGAAGATCAAAGAGCTTAGAAAGAATAAGGAAGTAAGTAGATGCTACCATATGTCATCTTTTGCAAGACTCTCAAAAGTGGAAAATGCCATGTGTCACTTGCTGAGATCAGTGAAAAGTAGCCAAAACAAGTGGGAAAGACACGAAGGAATTGCTAAGGAGGATGACGGGCTCGAATGCATTCAAAGGCCAAAATGCCAAAGGGAAGAACCACAGTTGGAAGAGCGTAAAGAGATAGCAAAGCCAATGATATATCCCTAAGAGCTCAAATGCCAGGAAAAGACAAAACCAGAAAGGGGAAAGATAGCCTAAGGGCTCAAATCATAGCAGAAAGAGGGAAAGGCCAAAATATCTTCAAGGGAGTTATATCTAGTAGGTGAAACAATGGATCAAGTAGACTCTTGAGCATGCCAAATCAAGGATGTGGCCTATTTTTCCTTCCATGAAGTAATGGCAAATTAGATAGCTATGCTGACATCAGGAAAAGGACCAAACAATCCATACTAAGGAAGAGACATATTAGAGGAATGGACACAACATAGTTATGGCAATGCACTGTTCCCAGCATGGTCCCTCTAGATAGAACTGAAGGCACATTAAAGGCATTCAATTCAACATGGGCCTTTTTCATGAAAACAAGCACCCAAGTCTTTCTTAGAGTGATATATATTGTAATATCTCATTTGTTACAAAGGAGATCTTCCTGTTACTAGAAGCAAAACTCTGCCCAAATTGAAAGGCATCACTGAGACTTTGAGCTCAAATTGTTTATCGTATTTCTTTGTTTGAATAAGAAAGCAAGTTAATTTCAGACTTTGTGCTATGATAGCTTGTATCATTTTAGGAGATTGTTCTTATGTCTATTTCCTAAATGTATTCTTATTTATGAAATTTAACAAGCAGAGCTAGTGGAAGTGATAAGGAAGGTGTCCTGAAGCTAGTTACTTTCAGACTTTGTGCTGACATAGTTGTCCTCAGTGTGTGTTTATTTTCTATATCTATGTAAAGGACCTTGGGACAACTTTGTGCCCGCATTGTTCTTTATATCTCACTCTTTGGGTAGTTGAGGTAGAAACTTTGTGTTCTATTTCATCCTGCTGGTTACTTTGCCTTTGTTACCAGTTACTTATCCTACCTAAAAGAACTCTTGCTATCCCCTGTAAGAACACTTCTAAAAGAAGAGAAGTGCCTTCAGTGTTTTCACTAGGATTTTATCCTTTGTTTGTGAGTATCATCTCTGAAAGAAGAGAGATGGATGGTATATCCTACCCCTGAGTGTTATTTTTAGCTTATATATATAGTATATAGCCCCTGCATATTCATAGGGAACCTCCCCTTGATGAGAGGAGAAATTTGTCCCCTATTGATGTAGTAAACCTACACATCTAGCTAACCAATCTCCCTATGCTATGGTTGAAGAGACCTATTTTGCTCACCAGTTAGCTGGTTGACAAAATATTCACCCAACAATTTTTGGTGACTATGCTGGGGATTCAAACAAGCAATTCCTATCCTTATCCATTACAGACTCTAGCAAATCCATTCTATGTCTTACCCATTATCATTATAGCCTTACCATCTTCTTCCATCTCCATTATATTATCTAGTCTACAAAACCAAAGCCATTGGGATAAAACGCATAGTTTGAAGCCTCAAGCTTCAAGCTGAAGCAGGGCCAATTCTTTCCCATTTTTGTTCTATAATTTGGCAACTCCATGCTATACAAGAAGCTAGAGAGCCCAAGGTAGAGCTACTTTTTCTACTATTAGTAGAGCTTTGCCTATCCATATGCTACCCATCTTTGTTATCCTCTTTTTCATAATCCCATCATGGCAGTTTAAGGCCCTTGGGGTAACTCATTCGGTCCACTAAATCTTACTCCACCTTTGCATGAACTTCCACGTAGCTCAAGAAATAACTTTCCTAAATTCTTTGGTGATGGGAGAGTTTACCCTGATGAACACATTACAGCCTTCAGCATAGCTTGTGGCATAATAGAGATCGAATTTGAAGACGTGGTAGTCAGGCTCTTCGTGGAAACACTACAAGGTGCTACTGCAGACTAGTTCTACCATCTACAAGCTAGATCAGTAACTGATTGGGACACTTAAATCCAAGTTCAAAGCAAAATTCAAGCCTACTGAGGATGCACATGCCTTGCTAGCCCAGCTCATACAGATGAAGAAGGAACCTCATGAACTTATGAGGGATTTCATAGCAAGGTTCGACAAGCTGAGGCACAAGATTCCCTTGATTGCCAAGCCAACACCTCAGAATCTCAAGTGTTTCTTCATCAACTCACAACTGCCTAAAGTGAGTTTTTTGATGAGATGGGCTAGACACATAGACCTTATTACTGCTCAGGACTTGGCTACTAAGGTAGAAGATGACCTTATCTTGTCAAGAAAGATAAGGAGAGACTCAAACAGAGCTAAATCTTCTTCATCTTTTGAGAATTCATCTACATCCACCACTGATCAAATGGTGCAAAAGCTGGAAAATGAATTACTAGCCTTGAAAAGGCAAATGGCCCAAGGTATGTCTGCTCCTCCTAATCAGGATATGCCAAGGATGACATTTTAGAATCATCCATATCAAGGCAATGCTACCAGGAATCAAGGGCAGCCAAATCATCTTCCTCCCCCACAGAGGAACCTTGCCCTTGAAGTGCCTCCAACCAACTCAACAGTTGGATATCTAAAAACTGAACATGATTTATCTTTCCAACCTAATTTTGATCAAGAAAATCATGTTGATATCTTCACAAAGGGTCAAGAAGAGTCAGCTGGTGACTCCCACATTGGTTTCTTGAATTATTAGGATGAACCCAGAAGTGAAGGTAAAGCAGATGAGGGATCATATGCTGTGTTCACCCAGTCCAAAAATTAGTTAGCCTAGTAAGCTGATAAAGAGAAGATAGAGGAGCGACCTCAACCAATAATTTAAATTACTAAACATGGGACCACTCTACCTTTCCAGCCAAAGGACCCAGTGATTGCTAAGAAGATAAGTACATCAAACATCCCTACACCTTCTACTTCAAATTTGCAGGCCAGTCCTCCCCCTCCCAAAAACCAAAAGGATGAACTCCCATCCTCTCTTCTTAGTCCATTTTAGTCATTTGACATAATTGACCATGTCAAGAAGACCAAAATTCAAATGACTAAATTTGAATTCCTACAAGCTAACCCTGAGCAGTTGGACAAATTGGTGGAGTGTGTGAAGAATACAGCCGTCCCTACAGGACAAGAGATTAGAAAGGTAACTCATGATCCCCCAAGGGATGTGCCCATCCTAGTCACTCAGACATCAACACTTGAAGCTCAGATTCTATTTGAGTCTTAAAGCAAGGGTAATTATTTTTTGTCCACAAAGGATGTTCATGTTTCTATAGATGAAAGTCTTGTAGCTAGCAATCTAGGAATTGATCCAAATAAGACATCAAAAGAATTGGTAAGGCACAATATAAATGAAGAAGGATCTTCCATCTCTAATGAAGAGAAATTTGATAGAAGATCAACTTATGATGATGCTTGGATCCTAGAATCCAATGGCAGCAATTCTTCTACCAATGCTAGAGCTGAGACTGTGTTGATATCTCTTTAAGTAGATATTTTTCCTTCATGCAAGTTGCAGTTTAGCAACACTAACAACACAGCTAAATGTGAATCTTTATTTCTTAGATTAAAGGCTACTCAAGAGTAGGATGTCAAACTCCTTCACACCAAAGGAGATGATGAACCGGTGGTTTGTCAGGTGTTTGAGGGGGACAATCAAAGCATGTGCTAGATTGAACTAGTAGAACAACAAGCTATGGTGGTGGACTATACTACTGTACTCTAAAGTCAGCTAAGGAACTCTTTGCCAAGAGAGTAAGGAGTTACGGTTTTCAAATTGAAGACCACATCTTGCCATGGGGCAAGAAGAGAGAACTGAAAGGAGTGCACAAAAAATGTGATTCTTGGTGGATAGTTCCATTCACCCATCACCGATTCTGGGGAGAAAATTTTTTCTTACTAGTTTATCAGGACAGGACACCATTTTCATTCTCTCACAATGGGTAGCATCTAAATCACTTCAATTCTTGAAGTATCAGATAAGTTCACCTGTACACATGTACCTTTGTATAGTATTTAGTTCTAATTTGTGCTTTTCAGTTTCATTTTTTTGGAGCCTTTCTTTTTGGGTAGCATGACTCCATAGCCCAATGGCATACTTCAAGGAACCAAAGATTCTAGTTTCTACTCCCCTCATTTTTTTCAAAATTTTAACTAAGGGAAGTTCCCCAACTGGAGCTAGCTATTGTCCCCCAAAAATATCACTCTTTTTGGGAACAACCTATGAACTATTTTGGTTCAAAAGACCAAAATCCTCTCTCCCCTTTTCAAGAATTTTTTTGAGCATTCAAGTTCTTCATTCTTCAAGCTTTTCAAAAATCTATGGACTCTGCAGGCTTAAAACTATGGACTCCACAGGCTTGAATCTATGGACTCTGTAGGCTTGAATCTAAGGACTTTACAGGAAGAAAATATATGGACTCTATAGGCCAAGTTCTATAGGCTTCACAAGTTGATTTTTATGGACTCTGTAGGAGAAGCAAGCTCTCAACACTTAGGCAATTTCAAGGTTGGTTCAATGACAAGGTTCAACCAAAATGTCCATCGGCAAGCTTCTAAGCAAGTATTGAACCATTGAACCATTGAACCGTTGAACCTTGAACCATTTTGGTTCAATAGGTTCAATGGGTTCAAAGGTTCAATGTCATCAGTAAGAGTTAAGCACATTTGTCAAGGTTTAAAGTTCAATTGCTTTAAGGTTCAACAGCTTCAAAACACTTATCAAAGAGAAGAAGGCTTGAACCATTGATCCATTGAACCATTAAACCACTTTAGTTCAAAGGTTCAACGGGTTCAATGGATCAATAGGTTCAATGACCAAAAGGTTCAACGAGTTCACAAGTACAAAGGTTTGACTAGTGTAGTGAAGATCAAAGAGCTTAGAAAGAATAAGGAAGTAAGTAGATGCTACCATGTGTCATCTTCTGTAGGAATCTCAAAAGTAGAAAATGCCATGTGTCACTTGCTGAGATCAATAGAAAGTGGCTAAAGCAAGTAGGAAAGACACAAAGGAATTGCTAAGGAGGATGATGGGCTTGAATGCATTCAAAGGCCAAAATGCCAAAGGGAAGAAATGCTACTGGAAGAGCGTAAAGAGCCAGCAAAGCCGAGGATATAGCCCTGAGAGCTCAAATTCTAGGAAAAGACAAAACCGAAAAGGGAAAAGATAGCTCGAGGGCTCAAATCATAGCAAAAAGAGGGAAATGCCAAAATATCTTCAAGGGAGTTATTTCCAGTAGGTGAAATAGTGGATCAAGCAGACTCTTGAGCATGCCAAATCAAGGATGCAACCTATTTTTCCTTCCATGAAGTAATGGCAAATTAGATAGCTGTGCTGACATCAGGAAAAGGACTAGATAGTCTATCCTAAGGAAGAGACATATGAGAGGAATGGACATGCCATAGTTATGGCAATGCACTATTCCCAACATGGTCCCTATAAAGAGAACTAGAGGTGCATTGAAGGCATTCAAGTCAACATGGGCATTTTTCATGAAAACAAGCGCCCAAGTCTTTCTTGGAGTGCTATATATTGTAATCTCTCATTTGTTACAAAGGAGATCTTATCATTACTAGAAGCAAAACTCTACCCAAATTGAAAGGCATCACTGAGACTTTGAGCTTAGATTGTTTATCATATTTCTTTTTTTGAATCAGAAAGCAAGTTACTTTCAGACTTTGTGCTATGATAGCTTGTATCATTCTAGGAGATTTTTATTATGTCTATTTCCTAAATGTATTCTTATTTATGCAATTTAACAAGCAGAGCTAGTGGAAGTAATAAGGAAGGTATCCTGAAGCCAGCTACTTTTAGACTTTGTGCTGACATAGTTGTCTTCAGTGTGTATTTATTTTATGTTTATGTGTAAAGGACCTTGGGATGACTTTGTGCCCCCATTGTTCTTCGTATCTCACTCTTTGGGTAGTTGAGGTGGAAACTTTGTGTTCTATTTCATCCTACTGGTTCCTACACCTTTGTTACCAGTTACTTATCCTACCTGAAAGAACTCGTACTGTCCCCTTCAAGAACACTTCTGAAAGAAGAGAAGTGCCTTTAATGTTTTCACCAAGATTTTCTCCTTTGTTTGTGAACATCATCTCTGAAAGAAGAGAGATGGATGGTATATCCTACCCCTGAGTGTTATTTTCAACATATATATATATAGTATATAGCCCCTGCATATTCATAGGGAACCTCCCCTTGATGAGAGGAGAGATTTGTCCCCTGTTGATTTAATAAACTTGCACATCTAGCCGACCAATCTCCCTATGTTATGGTTGAAGAGACCTATTTTTCTCACCAATTATCTGGTTGACAAAATATTCACCCAACACATGTTAGATTGTGTTTGAATCATACAATATGTGTAAAGAAAGTACAATAATGAGTTAACTTGTAACTTGGAAAATTGAGCTCTTGGGATACTCCTTTAGTACTTCAAAATTTTGTATGTGTTATCCCTATGAGTGATATAAAAATAGTAAAAAATGTGAAAGCTTTACTTTATCAAGTGCCAAGTTTTTTTAGTGATGAATTTTTGTTAATATATGAATATTCCATTTTTCAAAGTTAGAATTTGGTGATTTTTGTGGAGTGGTTGACAAAGCAGGATCACCTAAATTTTTGGGGTTGAAGTTAATTTTGAGAGTAGGTTCATCAACATCTCAATATAAATTTCCTCATATAAATGTAATTCATTGGTACCTTAAAAACCAATATGGAGGCACTCACCACATACCTCAGATTTCAGAAACCTTCAAAGTCCACTATTATAGTCACACACCATTAGATGATAGTAATATATCATTGGGAAATAGTGCAACTACAAGGCGTCATAGGGATTCAGATGACTTTAAGAAAATTTTTGGTGGTTTATATTTTAGGTCCTATGAGGCCTTCAAGAATTAATAGTTTCTAGTAAGGTATGCAAGGATTTTTTTACAATATAATTATTTAGTATTTTTAACTTTAATTTCATTTACTACTCTTTAGGTGCTATCACACAATCATAAGTTGTAGTCATATGGCCATAGGTTGTAGTTGTATGACTGTAGCTACTATCGAATGATCTTAGGTTACTATTAAATGACCATAGGGGACTGTTAGATGATAGTAGGTGGTCATTAGATGATAATAGAAAACCATCAAATGACTTTAGGATATCATTAGATGCCTATAGGCTACCATTAAATGATCACATCCTATTGGAAGATGACCACAATCTACCCACAGATGATGATATGCTATCATCAGATGCCTTCAAGTTACCAGAGGTTTGTCAGGCACTGATAGGCTATCATCGAATGCCTACAAGCTGCTATAAGATGCTCATAGTATATCATTAGATACTTATAGTATGCCATCATATGCCTGTAGGATGCCATTGAATTCCTACCATCTACCATCAGATGCTTATAGGATACTGTCGAACACCCAAAGGCTATCATTGGGTACCTATAGGCTGTCATTAGATGCCCTCATATTTTATTACTGTCATGAGTCCTTATTCATCTATCAAGTGTCTTTATTTATTTTCAATCATCTTTCATCCTTGACTCCTTAAGCTTGATTATATAGCTTCTCCTGAAAATGTTATGGCTTCTAAAAAATTTAAAAAACAAAATAACCTATTATTTTATTTTAGCTAGACACCCAATATAGGTACTAAATTTTCAATTAACTAATGATTTTTATTTATCCACTTCTTTTAAAGTTAAATAATAATTAAAATGTGTAAAACCATTTTACATGTAGAACCCATTGATAACTCTTTGAAGAAATGTCTCCACAGGAAGAGATACATGGGTATGAATTTAAAATTCCAAATGAAGGTAATAAATTGTAAAAGATCATATTTTTAATTAATTAAATATTATTATAAATATTCAATAATAATGACAAGGTTTACAATAATATTTCATGTAAAACTGATTGATAAAGGTATCGAAAATATCCCTGAATTGCTAGGTGTACTTGGAAATGAAATGCCAAACATAAGTACTAAATTATATATATTATTTGATTTAATACATTTTTTATTTATTTGTACTTTATTATTGGTATTTATTAAAGATTAATGTCATACAAACTTTTTGAATGTATAATTTAATGATAAAAGTATTGAAGACTTGTATAATGCTTTTGAATATATACCTCCCCTAAAAGAAGTCACTCAAAAAGAAATAATAAATATTCCATTAAATTTAAGGAAACATAGATATGACATCATAGGTAGTGGTGTCGACGATGAGTTCTTAACACCAAATGAGATATCTACTCATCCAACATAATCTTGAAATGAGATTGCTATGCAGCCAAAACAATCTCCAATTGAAAAAGGCACAAAAAAAAATGTGGAAGAAAAAAGTACATGGATAATTGAAAGGTCATTTTAGCATGAGTGGGCATATAAATAATCATTTATTGAGCTTATAGATCCAAAAATTAGTAATGACACACCAAAAAAATGAAAATGCACAATATACAGTTGGAAACTTAGAAAGACCACAAAATGCAACTCAAATTGGACACAATTGAGAAATATTATGGCAAAATATATGAGTCAGTAAAAGATATATGGAAACATCAAAAAAATAGTGAAATGGAAAAATGAAAAAGAGTATATGCATCAATGTTACACAATAGAGTATCATAATCATCATAAACATCAATTGTACGTCATTGAGAAATGAGGAATAATTAAAGCTCAATTCATTACTTAGTCTAATTTGCTTGCCAAAATTATAAAATCTAAAACTTTATATCACATTTTGAAAAGATGAAGACCAATCTTCGATTTTTTAGATTACAAGATTTTATTTCAACATATTTAATTATATAACATTCCACATTCATATTGGTCAGATAACAGTGCTTGGGAGATGGAAAAATGCCTCACAATGATTGAAAAAGAGGATTTGAAAGAAAAATAAAAAGTAGCAAGGTTTATATCACTTTCCATTGATGAGGTAATAATGGTTGAGAACACACCATAGGTATGCATGCATATACACATTTTAGAATCATTCAAGGCAATCTCACTTTTTATTTGTACATAAAATGACTAAAAATTATAATGTTAAAAACCATTGCAAATTGGTTATTTCTAATTTGATGGATATTGCTTGTATGAGTTACCATTATAAAGGTACTAAGTTGGTGTGTGTTAGTGCGGATGGTGAATTAGTAATGTAGGAGAATAAAACAAGTTTGTGTGTTCACCTACAAACATCAGTTTCCCCATATATGATTGCAATCCATTGCATGGCACATAGAATGAATTTTGCTTATAAAATTGTAAGCAAATTAAAAAATGTCACAAAAGTGGAGGAACCTATCCTTGATTTACATGCGTACATGTCATGTAGTCCAAAAAAGTTTTTAGAGTTTTATAAATTTGCAGTTGGAGTGACTAATGAAAAAAACTATTAAAAGATGTCGATACTAAATGAATTTCCATGTATGATCTTGCATGCGGAATATTTGAAGAATACCAATCATTGGCAAGTTTTATGTTTAATTATAAGATGGAGGTTGACAGGGTAAAATATTTATTAAACCACTTGATAGATTTAAAAAATCTACTAACATTATGTGGTATTCTACCCATGTTGAAGGAAATGTATTGTTTGATGAAACATGCACAAGATAGATCAATATATATTGTTGACTTCATGGGTTTGTGGAAATAAGTTTTTCTATCTCTTGATATATTATACTACTCAAATGAATGTTTTAAGGGACCAATATTTGAGATTTAGGAAACTTTAACAAATATAATGGACCCGTAAAACTATTTAAAATTTAATATTCATGATCATCTTTATATTTTTGTTAATGGAAAGGAGATACTATTACACACTCTCCAAAGATGAACTAATATAGTTAGATTAGAATTTGAAGAAGTACTTGTAACAAGGGTTCTATATGATAATGTCATATGTGATACATGAATGAAATTGAGAGACATTTCAAAAAGTTTATCCGCTGAAATTTGAGATCATTTTCAAAGGGATGAGTTGATTGAAGCCATGGGGGTGGTGCCTACATTTTGAAATAATACATATGGTGAATAAATAACAAGTAATTTATTTATCAAATACATGACTAATCTCATTAAACATTTCAATGGAGAGGAAGTTAAAGGTATTTTGCAAAGGAATTTACTAAAAAAATAGTCAATCCTTTTTGGAATTATAATGGTTGAATAATATTGATTGTTAAATGAACCAACAGAAATAGATTTTATTACAAGGCTATCTAATAAATTGTATCATATTAGTGTTTTATAGGAAGAAATTGGTGAATATTTTAAATTATATGAATTGTGCCAAATAATGATTTTGGGGTCCGTGAAAGATGAAAGGGCATTTAGTACACTATCTTTTGTTAAATCAAGGCTTCAGAATAGATTGGATAAAAATATTGTGACATGTTTAAGGTTGTATGTTTCAGGGTATGAAGTGGATGTGTTTCTATATGATAGAGCAATTTTAATTTAGATTAATCTAACTGAAAGAAGAGGTGTCACAAATATAACTACAAAATAATATAGTGAAAATGCTAGTGAGACATGACGTACAAATGTTAGCGATGAAGCATAGGTTACCAAAGGGTTATTTGAGATACCCGAGTGTTAGTTTATAACATTATAATATGTATATGAACTACTGAATAATATTTATGTTGTTTAATTCATCAATATATTACATTGTTTATGAAATGCTTAATTGATTTAATTTGAGTTAAGTTGTTTTCAATATTGAGCTAAGTTTTTTCCTATCTTTAGCATTCTTTACATTGTGAGTTGCAAAAAATAGTACATATTCAACATTCTATTTTTTCAATTTTTTTGACCTTTTACACTAAATTTACATTGTGAAATAAAAATAAATGGTAAAAAATATTTTAGTAGCTTTGAAACCAAATTTACAATAAATTAAATCAATTGAACATTGTAGTGAATTATTACACATCGTAGCCTAATATGAGTCTCAAGACATTTTATTCATATAAATAAAAACTAAGCCTCGAGTAAGGAATCCCTAATTACAAAATATATTTTAAATATTATTAAAATAAATTTTCATTAATTACAAAACATAAGCACAAAAAAAATCAAGGCTTTGAGCTCAATTTCTAATAATTACAAACATAAATAATTACAAAACAATGTATGAGCTCAGGTTTCATTGTGTATCAGGCTATCTTTTCACTTTTTGTTGGCTGGTAGTGGTTGTGCTATCTATGAGGATTGAGATCCCAAATTTTGTAAGATCTTTCAAAACATTATTGATATTGGCAAGAGTTTATCATTCTTCTGCAGTAACAATTCCCACTAAAAGCAATGACATGTTTGCTTCAACATTATGTTTAAACCAAAAATTAGGGTTCAAGCCATTTTATCAAATTATTTTCTTCAATGTATTATTTTGCTTATTCAATAAAACAAGTTTCTTCTTGAAAGAAATTACAATAGGAATACTTTTACGTGCATTCTTCATATGCATGTCAAGGACAACAACTTGGTTCTTTAGATTTGTATATTTTGACTGCAAATGAGTAAAAAACATTTAATTAGTTAAATGTTTTAAAATAAATTTTAATTTCAAAAAACCATAAAGAAACCACATTTTTTTTCGGCATTTACAAGATCCACAAGGCTTTTATTTTTTGTCCATTTTTTATAATACACTTGGGCTTTTGCATTTAAGTTATCAAACCTATTTAACATTATATCAAGAACATAATCATTAAATCTATTAGTCACCATAACACTTCTATAAACTACTTGGTTGAATAAAACACCAATTTTTGCTAGTTGATGTTTCACCATTGAGTACAATTGATTGCATTGACTATGGTTGCAGAAATAGGCATTTATTTTTTGAAGTAATAATTTTGCCTGATGCTCACTTATTCTCAAATCATCAAGGTTAGGAAGTATAAAATCATTAACATAAGCTTTAGTATTCTTTTCCAATAAATTAGAAGTTGGGAAAAAAGTATGCTGGTCATCTGTTTGTAGATTCTCCTCCACAAGACTGTCGTTAATGCCACTAGGTGGAGAACTGGGTGTATGAGGTCTCTATAAAGGCTCTATGGGCTGATATCCCTGTATCATATCATATAGGTTGAAAAAAACCATGGATGTGCCACTGTCAATACCCAAATACTCTTCATCTAGATCAATTAAACAAAGAATTGTGGTTCCCATTGCACTGGGTAGACCACCAAGCAAAAAGTTTGGAAAATTTGATGTTATGACGTAAATAGTGGAACACATCTATGTTGAGATAAATAATCATTTCCCAATTCTAGTATTTATAGGGATGGGATGGGGTGATGGAAGTTGTGGTGGAATTTGTTTTTGAGAAGAATGACTTGCAAATGGGAATTAAAATCACTAAAATGAAAAATAAAATAAATATAATATTAAATTAGCATATAGTAAAAATAAAAAACTTAGTTTTATTTAGTGCACCTTGCTGTTGTTATTACTATTAAATTCTTAAATGTCTGATAGAGTATCCTGGGGTTTGCATATAGATTGTGCCACTATATATATAAAAGAGTATTAAAATATTACAATGATAAAATTATCATTTTTGATTAATTCAATCAAAGCAAAGATAGTTTATGAAGCTATATTGGTAACATGAATGGAGGGCTGTGCTAAAGGTATAATCAAACTCCAAGTTCATTTTCTTCTTGTCAGGGCACCTACAGAGTTTATTATGCATCTTCCTCCATGTCTATTTTTGCCATGGTCTCAAGAGGTTGACGCCCCTTAGTTATTGCATTTCTTATGTCAATTGTTTCATTTAATTTTTTTTCAAGAAATATATATATTTTAAAAATTAACATGATTAATATTTATATAATTATTTAAAATTAATTATAGTACAAAGTTCAAAAAATTCCAACTAACCTCCTGTGCTTCAAGAGAGAGTGCATTAACAAATAGTATGAGATTAAGATTAGATGGAACATTCATTATTTGCAAATCCAAAATTGATTCATGGTACAATGCAATGATATAATTACAACATGAAAGTTGAGAATTTTTATTTTATAGAGCAAAGTTTAAATCATATTTAATTCTATTGGAAATAAAAGTACACCAATCAAATGGTTGAGGACCTAGAGTATAAGGAATATAGGCCAGAGCCCAGAATGGAATGTATGATGGTCTACTTTGCAAAAAAATTCTTGCTTGGAAAAATTCAAGCATCCCCATCAAAAAATAAAATTTCACACATTCAAATCTTATCCCCCTTTTATTGTAGAATTGAAAATTTGTAAAAGAATTAATAATTAAGAGCTAACATAAGTGAAACTAGTCAAAAATTTGAGTAATTATAAATTTAAAAATATCATACCATCCAGTTGTAGTGCATAATGGGACTTCAAATATTTTTTGTCCTCGTCATTTAGCAAGGCCTTTTTTATGACCAAGTCCCCATCTTTGTAAGGTAGACCTTTTAGTCTCTAGATATCCTCTCAACAGATTTTAAATGAAACATTTTGGGAGCTCAAGCTCATTGAAATGAGGAGGAAGCAATATCAAAGATTTATAATAGAAAGTTTAGAAAATGAATATCTTTCTCATATTGTAACATGTAGATAATGCCATTAAACTTACAATGATCCACCCACTTGATGTATGTGTCTTCTTTCTATAGAAGCCTTTTTATGATTGTGTACATTAAATTTTGGAAAGTGATTTTAGGGTTTCCCTTTGTGCCTCTACTTGTACCTATGCTAGATGAGGTCTGAAAAATGGAAGCCATGGGTAGTGAGTATAAATAGGATAAAAAATAGTTATGTAGAAGTCAAGATGATGAAGATCAAGAATGGAAAGCGAGCAAAAAATGGGAAAAAATGAAAAATGAACCATGTTTAACACTTTTATAGGCATCTCATGGGATAAGGGTGAACATCTGCATGACATGGGCCCTCATTGAAGGTAGCATGTTTTGATAGAGTGGTCCACATTACTATAATATAGATGCTTGTCTCTACCATGTAGATGACCAATAACAACATACATCAATTATATGCATACCAACATTATGTAGGTGCTCATCAACATACTATAGATGAGCATTGATATAATGTTAACATACATCTACATCATTTAAGCATTAATTGATGTCATGTAAGTGCTCTCCAACATCATGTAAGTGCTCACTGGCATTGTGCAGGAACTCATTGGCATCATGTAGGTGCTCATCTATAGAGTATCAATGCGTGTTGACATAATTCAGATGTGCGTCACTAATTTGCCAGTGCTCATCTGCAACATGTTGATGCTTATATACAAAATCTCATTACTCATTTACATCATGTTAATGCTCATATATAGCATGTTGATGTTCATTTGTAGCATGCTGATGCTCATCTACCACATGTTAATGCTCATCCGTATTTACTTGAGGGTCAAAAAACTTGATCAAATTTGTATGATTTGCCCTGTGACATCACATGATTTACATAAACAACTATGCACCTTCCAAACTGATTCATCAACATTATGAATCCAATTTTCATGGAAACCTCCAAGTATTTTTTAATATATCCCACTAAAATTAACCTTTTCAAGTGCTTGATTGAATGCTTTGATAAGTTGCCTTGGTATGTGTTAGGTTCTTATAGGTGAGAAATAAATGAGGAGTGATTGTGAAAATATACCACTTCTATTAGAAAATATCTCATGTTAAAACACTTAGACTAACCATTATAATATTTTTCATTTATAGATTAGATAAATTTAGAACACTAGACACTTACATTGAGACATGACAATGATATCGACACTACTATATGTCCCAGACATTAGTGTCTAAGGAGCAGGAAAGTGGGTATAGATTCAAAACTTATATAGATGGAAGACAAGTATATTTTAAGCATTTTGGGAAAGATAAAATACTTAGATCATCAATATAAGATTGATTAGATTAATAGATATAGGTTAAGGGGCACAAAGATAAAGTAGATATGAGACATGCAGAAGAAAGACAGTTAAAAAATTGAGAGGAATAACCAAGGTCTGAGTTTTCTAAGTGTACAAGATTGAGGTGCCATGTAATCATAAATTATCATCTACAATGATAATTAAAATACTTTAAAATAAAACATTTAATTAATCTAAATTGTAGAAATTTAAATTACGTAAATTTCAATTATAGAAAATGTAAACACACTTTTAATCTAGGTTGCTAAAACATAAATGCTTTGAAAGGAAAATGTTAAAAGTAAATTTTGACTAAAACACAAAAACACACAATACTTAACATAAATATTGAAATATTTAAACAAAAACACACAACATAAAATACTGTAGAAGATCCTTCTTATTTGTTTGAGTGGGTTCTTGCTTTTCCTTGGAATAAAATGTGGATCAATACTTAACTTCGTTGAAACTACATAAAATTTTCATTACTTATAAAAAATGATTACAACAATCTGAAAAATGCTTGATAGTTATATGAAATCCATGCTATATCTAACTCTATTAACTCCTAATCACCTTTTACTAACTCTCACAATGAATAAGAAGGTTGTATTTATAATACATCTTTTTAATAAATTATTATTAGAGAGTAATAACTCTAACAAATCAATTTGGAATTGATTATCTAATCCTAACCTAATAAATCAGTTTAAAACTGATTTAATAACCTCAACAAACTAAAGAACTAGTCTAGAAAATTATTATTATTTTAGGATAACCAATAACAAATAATAAATTTGATTCTTACAACTTTGATATGTAAGATATTCATAATATTTGGATTACTATGAATATATTTACTTCTTTAATAATACCAATTTTCATAAATACATCACTTTCTTAAAATAGATACAAATAATTTCTTGGGGCTCTCTTCCTTCATGTTTCCATAGTTACTAAATTGTGTATTTGTTGATGTGTGATGATGTCTGTTTTTGAAAGTTCATATTTATAAAATTTTTATAAATAAAAAGTCCATAAAACATGTCCTAAAACATTCCCTCATCTCTCCTTTAGCCTATCAAAACTCAAAATCCATTTGGGCATATTCTAGTTTAATTCTATGTAATTCCAAAGCTTGACTTATGTACTCTGGAGTTAGATTGATGAACTTCAGAGCTAGATTGATTAGATTTCAAGCTTCAATTGTATATATACAAAACCCATTGAGATACTCATAACTTTTGCATATGATCTCAAGTCAAGATTATTCATTTTTTAAATTTATCTATTTTTCTAAAAAGAATATGAATATGAAATTAGATTCATGATTATATATGTTTTGATGATTGTTTTTACTATTTTATTGAACCTATCAAATATATCCTTAAAAATTCACATACCAAAACATCAAATGAACCAACACAAAAACACATGACCTATTTTTAGTTTATACATTGATGTTTTTATGCCTTAGATGATTATGCATAAATATTACATCCATATCAATAACAACTAAAAAAAAATCTAAAGATGATTTATATTGGACTTTGAAGCTAGTGAAGATCTTCAAAGCTACATGAAGATTATGACTCCAAAGTTAATAGTGATCTCTAGAGCTTTATTAAGGTTATCCCTAATTTTATATTTGATCACTTGAAAATTTGATATTTTCATTGATGATTTATTTCAGATTAGATATACAACATTTGGCATCTTTTTCCAATAATATATTAGAAAATTAAAACAATTCATATTACATTGACATCTAAAGAATAAACTAGATATTATCTTATATTTCACTCTAAAACAATCATACATTCTTAAACAAAATCTAAGTGCACTTTTTAAAATATGTTTTATGCTAGATAGAATTGTCTTATTTATTGATATAATGAGCCATTAAATGGTCTCATCATTCTTCCACACTTAAACTCATATATGTCCTCACGCATGCTACTATTTTATATGTAGATGTAGCTTATTCAATCATTTATTTCAATAGAAATAAACCCACTTATCTTATAAAAAAATCAACATTTTCCATTATTTCTCAGTTTTCATAAGTTTGTTCTATTTTGGTAGCTTATGATGGGGAAGTAGTAAATATTTTCATTTTCTTTTGATCCACTCTTTTTGTGATATTTTTAATAGTGGTATTTGATTTATTGATAGATGTTTGTATTTGAGAAGATTGGTTCCTATTTTTCAAGGAGTTAGCTAGATCATCTCATCTTTTATTAAAAACCATATAAGTTAAGCTGAAGTATACCAATGAATATTCTTTTGAATTCAACAATACATGTATGAAATGTTTGAGAAGAATATTTTGAAATAAAAAATTTAATTATTTGAAAAGATCCACCATTTACTAGTTTTAAATTGTTTCTTTCTCTTCTCTCCCACACTTAGACTTATGCATGTCCTCATGCATGGGGAGATTATTTATATTTACTTTTAATTTTTTTCTATCTTTTTTTATCTTGCTTAAATAGTTTAAAAAGTGGATGTATTTGTAATTGAAAAACTTAAAACTACATTTAGAAATAATATAATAAAATAATAAAATAAATACCTTAATCATACTCCTAGTTCTCTATTACCTCCTTCATGTTGATGTGGAAAATTATTTTTGATACTTAAAGAGAGTTAACAAAGTACAATTTTATTACTAAGTGGGAAAAGTAGCTATTTGTTAGTTCTCATAATTTTCCCTTTTTAATCCTTGATCAGTCATTTTCTAGTTTTCTAATCAAAGTTCTTTTGTATAGTACATGGCCAACCAACAAGCTAATTTTCTAACCATGATTGTCAATAACACCCGATGGCTTTTATTGTTGATTTTTTTTTCTTTTTTTTTTGTTTCAATAAATGATAACATGATGATAAATTATAAAGTGGCTATTTCATTTCCTCTACAACATTGAAATCAACTAGAAATATGATTTTACTCATAAAATTATTCTTTTTGTGAGCCAACTTTCTTAAAATATGCTTGCGTAAAAACATGAAGAAAAGTCACATTATTCTTCATAATCTTCATATATCTCAGGGATAATATATTTGGTTAAGCATGTATGATCTATGTAGTAGTGTAAAATATTCAAGACTTACTCCAACAAGATTTGTGACTGATCTGAAGGTCTCCAAAGTCACACTGATGGACTCCATAGCTAGATTACTAGACTCCAGAGCTATATTGATGGACTTTGTAGCTATGCTAGACTGGTCCATAGTGGCTTGAGATAATCCTCTAAAGTTATTTTTATTGTAACAAACATAGTGATTTATTAGAGTGCATATATTTTTAGATTTCAAGTGATATTATAGCTTTCCAATTATCACATGAATGTTACAACCCATCTATTTATAGCAAACCAAAAAGAATGATTAGTGATACCTATAGACTATACTCAAACATCAGACATTAGCTTCAAAAGATTATAACAATAGAGTAAAAATTTGTCTAAAAATATGGACTATTTAAAAACCTTCTATCTAATATATTGCTTGCATATTTTTACATTTTTACAAAGTTTATTTGATTAAGCATGCATATAAAAATAAATTGAGAAACAATGAAACAACCTTTATTATGAATGGATAAAATTCAAGTAGTAGAAAATTTATCATTTCATTATTATATAACAATTATTTAAAAAATTTACACATCTAATATATAATTAATAATGGGGTGGAGGTCACTGTGAATGGACTTGATATTGCAACAATTAGATGAATGGTTGGTGGAAATGATTTAAAAAATATTGAGATGGTAGAGGTATATTGTTTCAAGTAAGAAATGTATGTTTATAGGAAACATATTCATATGAAAACCACCAATATATGCCTAAAATTTCTTGATTTAGTGGCCATGGTTCTATTTTGACAATAAGTATCACTTTCATGCTTCTATTTTCATCCATTAATTCTTTATGTACATTGGCTGTGTTTGTACAATCAATCTAGCATTAAAACTTAAAATATATAAAAAATATTTAGTCAAATCATTTTTATATTTAAATATTCTTTCTAAATTTTTTAAAATTATGATTTATTATTCATCCATCAAGCAACTATTTATGTTTAATGATTTTCTTAGTTGGGCTACAATTTCTTTCATTTTTAGATATATTGAATCCACTTATTTAAATTCATTCATGAGATATTTTAATGGCCTCAGATGAGGTGTGTGATCAGAAGTATCCTTAGGAGTGGTTTCTAAATTGGTTGGTTGTTCTTTAGAGGAAGGTGTAACATACTCTAGAGTTATACTGATAAACTCAAGAGCTAGTCTAATAGATTCTAAAGCCAAATTGTCAGACTTTAAAGTTAGAATATCAAACTCTAGAGCTAGTTTGATAGACTACGAAGCTAGACTGAGGTTTTTTAAAATAACTTATCAATTCATCCTTTAATTCTTGAATGTTTGTTTCTTTTTTGATTTACTCATTGAGAGGGTTTTTATTTTCATTTTCTTTAGGAATTTTTGTGATGGTAAGTGGTGACCTAATCAATATCTTTCTTGAACATAAATAAACATTACAATAGTTTATGGCATTCACCTCCACATCTATTTTTTATTTAGTTTGTGAGGGTTGGCTAAAGGCAGTAATAATCAGTACTGATTGAGATGGAAATTTTATTTATTTATTGAATGCATATAGTTTCCTTTCGTTGTTCTCAACTTTCTACTACTAACAATTATTGTTAAACAATTCCTACATAATTCAATAATTTAATTGAAAGTTAGTTTATTTGCATCACCTTTTCCCATTAAGTTCAATAATTCTCGAGCATAATCTCTAATAATTTCAATAAAACTATCTTACTGAGGTCTTCATCAAACTCATATCCACATTTTATTTAGATAAAGAAGAATCTATCTAGATAATATTCTATAGTTTTATCTTCCTTTTATTTTATATAGAAAAATTCCTCCTTTACCTTAAAATAGTCCTAATATTTGTTCAAAAAATTATTTTCAATTTCATCCCATGAATGAATGGAATGTGGCTAAAAACCTATAAACCACTTCAGAGTTGATTTTTTAAGTGTAAAAATAAATAGTATCAACTTTTAATTTTTTGTTTGGTAGTCATAGACTTGACATAATACTTTGAAATCAAATAAGAACTGATCAGATTATTCTATTGACATCCCCCTAAAATCAAGTAGTATGGATAGGGATATGTCATTCATTGGATCACACTTATCTTGATTTAAGACAATAGGGTAGGTAAAGATTCTTTTGATTAGTTGAGCTCTATCTGTCCTAAACCTATTTTATGGAATTAATGCATTTGTAAGATGTTTTTCCATGTTTAAATTGATTTTTCTTGGGGTTCTTCTAAATATATATTTCTTATGAATCTCTTGCTCTATTTAGAAAGTTTATTTAATTTATGAAAAGTTGTAATCATCTCTCAAATTATGATTTATACCTTACTAACACTTTTAATTACCCTATAACAACACAAAAAATGATGGAATGTCATCAATCCCTTCATTTAATCAACTAAGTTTAGTTGATGTCATATCAAACTAGGGTCAGTGTCTAAGGGCAGTCTATAATAAGGTATAAAAAAATAAGGACTAAAAATTATATTTATAAGGGGAGTTGTTGATCATTTATTCTAAAGATCTAATCTAATTAATTGAATTGAAAATATGATCTATAACTTATGAAATCAAACATACTTTCTGAATTTAAATACTTAGAAGGGAAACACACTTTGCTAATTTTGAAATGATTTAAAATAAACACAATCACTGCAATTAAAATACTTTGAAAGGAAGCACACAATTAATCTAAATTATAGAAATGTAAATTATAGAAAATGTAAGCACACTTTTAATCTAGGTTTCTAAAATGTAAATGCTTTGAAAGGAAAATGTTGAAATTAAACTTTGACAGAAACACATATGAAACACACAAAGTCCTACAAGTTAAAATTTATCACATAATAGTTAACATAAAGATTAAAATATTTAAATAACAACACAACATAAAATACCTTAAAATATTCTTATTACTTGGTTGTGTCGGCCCTTGCTCTTCCTTATAATAAGATTTGGATCAACACTTAACTTTGTAGAAACTTGATCAACTTCTCATTACTTCTAAAAAATGATTACAATATTAAAAATACTTGATAACTATATGAATTCTACGCTATATCTAACTCTATTAACTCCAAATCAGCCTCTACTAACTCTTACAATGAATAAGAATATTATATTTATAATACTTATTTAACAAATTATTGTTGGAGAGTAACAACTCTAACAAATCAGTTTAGAACTGATTGTCTAATCCTAACAACCTAGCAAATCAATATGAAAGTAATTTAATAATCTTGAAAAACTAACAAATCATTTTAGAAACTAATTCTTATTTTAGGATAACAAATAACAAATTTGATTCTTACAACTTTGATATGTAAGATATTCATAGTAGTGGGATTACTATGAATATCTTTTATTCTTCAACAATAATTATTTTCATAAACACACCACTTTATAAAAATAGATAAAAATAATTTCTTGGGGCTCTATTCCTTCATGTTTCCATAGTTCGTAAACTATGTATTTGCTGATGTGTGACAACGTCTAATTTTTAAAGTTTATATTATAGAAGTTCTATAAATAGAAAGTCTGTAAAACATGTCCTAAAATATTCTCGCATGCCTCTTTTAGCCTACAAACCTTCAAAATCCATTTTAGGCATATTATATTCTATTTTGGTGCAATTTCAGAGCTTGGATGATGTACTCTAGAGCTATACTAATGAACTCTAAAGCTAGACTGATAAACTCCATAGCTTCGACTGTGCATGTATAAAACCTACTAAAAAGCTCATAACTTTGGCATATGAGCTTGGATCAAGCTGATTATTTTTTTGAACTTGTATATTTTTTTGAGAGTAATCTAAATATGAAATTATATTTATGATCAAATATGTTTTTTATGATTATTTTTTCTATTTACCAAAACCTATCAATTTGTCCTTATATTTTCACATACCAAAATATCAAACAAACCAACACAAAAATACATGACCTATTTTTGGTTAATATAAAAGTGTTTGAATGCCTTAGATGATCATGCATAAATATTAAATACATATCAATATCAATTAAATAAATATTAATATGATTTATGTTGGATTCTAAATCTAATGAGGACATTTGGAACTAAATGAAGATTGTGACTCCATAACTACTAGTGATCTCTAGAGCTATATGAAGGTTATCACTGATTTTATATTTTATCACTTGAAACTTTGATATCTACATTGATGATTAATTTCAACTTGCATATAAAACATTTGACATCTTTTTCCAATAATTTGTTAAAAAATAAAAATAATATAGATTACAATGACATCTAAAGAATATACTATATATTATCCTATATTTCACTCTAAAACAAGCATAATTTCTTAAACTACATCTAAGTCCAATTTTTAAATCATTATTTATTCTAGAGAGAATGGTCTTTTTTATTGATATAATGATCCATTAAATGGCCTTATCAATCCTCATCTACAACACATCATATTGAATATTAGAGCACCTAAACATGTTCATATTATTGTTATTCTAAAGAAACTAGAAAGAACTCAATGATGGGTTAGAAGAACCCCCATTCCTTGTATTGTTTATTCATGATCATAGAGTCTTATTATACATACTAGAGCATTATAGATTATACATTGACATATATTACACTTATACATGCTCCTTGGTAGTACCACTAGCTTGTTGCACTAGGTTCCTAGTGGGGAGATATCTATGAGCATCCATTGGATGATATCATAAGACAATTATTTCTTTGGCATATTCTAAAAATACCAAAAAAATTAAAAAAATTTAAAAATCCAAAAATATTTTTAGCATTTACACATTTTATTAGCTCCTTGGTATATATGTTGTTGGTCCATGTTGGTAGATACCATATAATTTATTTCTATATACACGTGTTTCACATATCTTTTGAGTGTGACTTAAGCATACACAAATACATGATCTATTCAATTTTGGAGGTGGGGCCTTCCCTCTACTCATGTCATGTATACATTGGGGGAATCCACTTCTTTGATCATGATATACTTAGTCTTTATTATTCTATGATCACTTTACATTATCATTTTTAATTTTATGTACTTACACATTATTTTATCCATACTTATATCTTTTATAGTGTACTTGAAATTTTATATACTTAACATTTATTTCTAATACATATTATCCATGGGTTAATATGCTATGTTAAGCTGGTTGCATATTGTTTATGTTTTTTTTTTGTAGTTCCTTGAGTGTGTTCCTTGATTGATATTGTCATCATTATATTACTTGTTCAAAAATTTGAATGTGTTACATTTATTGTGGCCCCTTTACCTATGTTTTCCTATTGTGACACTTGTATATGTCATGGTTTTTTGTATGTTGACATTTAAATATGTCCTTCGTTACTTTGTGTATATTTGACTAAGTCATCTCCCTTTGATTGTGCGACATTTGAACTGACCCCTTATTTGAAGTCTCCTTTGACCATTATATTTTGATTTTTTTTTTATTACTCTTGTGTGTGTGCTTGATTTCTTATTGTGATTGTATTGTTACTATATAGACATTTCCATGATTCACATCATGTATCTTAAGACTTGATGTGATCACATTCTATGTGCTTCAATGCCATATCTACCTAGACACGTTCTTTCTATATGTTATATGGTTCATACACAAATTGTACAATTATCTTATCCTTTTGAGGTAAGATGACTACCATTTTATACTTCCCTCACCTCAAAAGAGGGGAATATTAGTGGGGGCATGCCATAAAGACATGAATTCCATATTTTCACACTTATACTAATTTTAGTTTTAGATATACACTAGGGACATGTTATAGAAACATATTCTCCACACTTAAATAATTTACAAGTTGGCTAAATTGTATAGTTATATAATTAAGACACATAGTTATGGTTGAACTATATATATTGGTATCATTAATATAACCATGTTTTAAAATGACACATAAATGAGGTTCATATGATAATCAAAATTAGTTTCAAATTTCAAAACACTTTTATAGATTGTCATCACCCACCAATTGGAATTTTATGGACTGTCACTGAGCCTATATACTATAGTGGTTGGTTCATTTTTGGTATGGTTGAGGTGATTAAATAATTTAATATTTCAAATTTTATAGGTTAGAATTGATTACATCATTTAACCTCATCAAATTTATAATTTGAGTTGACTTGGTTTACTCACATTCACTAGGTTATAAGTATGATCAGATTACACTGTTGAACTAATCTCAATCGTTGGGTGCTAACTCATCTTTTATCCAAAGTTGGGGGTATGTGTCCTTCAATATTTATATATTTTATTCACTTTCAATATTTATATTTATCCTAATCCTAGCTTTAATGGTTCATAATGATACATATTTTCAAATCAAATTGTTAAAAGTAAGGCAATTGCATCGATACACAGGTATACTCTTAAACCTCACTCTTTATATTTCAATCATTTCAATGTTTTATATTTCAAGTTATATGCACTAATTATATACTAACATGCTCTTAGTTACAATTTATTCACCAAAAAATCACTCAATTTGGGCTCACACAAAGGCAAGGTGTGTTATACACACCTATGTACATATTTATTTTCTTTTAAACCAACAATTTCATTACTAGATTAAAGTGGGGTAATGTAGACACTATTTATGAAGTATTTATCACCTTAGTCTTGTACACTTGGTAAATAAATATCATGGATGTAAGTTTAGCTTCTAGACCTTCCTACTACTGAAAAGATCACATCTACTATCTCTCTATACCAAATTGATTATCTCTTAGTCCAACCAATATTATTTTAATGATTCAAACCTTCTATCATGATCAAAATATTATAAACCTATTTCTCTTCTATTTCTACAATTTTTGGACATGTGCATATTTTCTAGCTATCTAGACATTTACATCCCAGTCAAATGCCTATATCGACACAAGTGTCCTATCCCATCACAAGTGTTAAATGATCTAATTTCATATAATTTAAAAATAAAACATATACCTATGGTTGGTTTAAGTTATTTAATTCAATATATTATCCAATTAAAGATATTATCCAAAGGGATATGTGTGTGTGTGTGTGTGTGTGTGTGTGTGTGTGATCAACCCTCATTCATTCTTCACCTTTACCTACTCAAAAGGTAACTTACCAAAGGCATTCAATCAAGCACTCAAGTGAAAAAATCTTCTATATTTTATCCTATTTCCATATCAGTCATAGAGACAAGACAAATACATATATGAAGTACTGAAGGAGCATCCCATGAGCCATATTTTATATGTTATAAGCTAGGTCACTATTGTACTTGCTTATCACACATTTCATCCTTATGCACACATAAGCCAACATGTAAAGGATAACTACAAAAGTTTAATGCCATCTTCAAAGTATTAGCTATGTAAGTAGTGTTTATTGATAGAAGGGTCTTTGGGGTAGCTTAACACTATGTTCCCACTAGCCTATTTTTTCCACAATTGATTTAATATGAAGTACTAAGGTTTTTATATTTGAGAATGAATGACAATCTATGACCTAGATCTGAATGCACTAGAGTGAAGTTAACATAAAACCTAGAAGCATTCAGGTGGTTATATATAACTTAAACAAGTATTATATACTAGACACTTATATCCAAGTTAGGTATAAGTGTTAACAAAACTATCCTAGGTTGATGCAAGTATTCACAACTACAAAAGCATAATTTATAGAATCAGGTGAGTAATCTAGAATCTAGATATTCACTTCATGCTCTAGATCTAGATCCGTATTAGCATCAAAGCCAACTAAGTATCTTATTTTAATTATCATTATAATATCTAAAATAGTTTAACTTTATATTTTTAGCATATCTCATCATAATAAATTCAATATATGTTTATCTAAGTTTGCAAATTGATTGGCTTGCTTTAGAGATAGTCTACCATCCTTGTGCCCTAGTCTATCTCTACCCCTTTAACCCTAGATTATCTAATCTATATTTTAAGGTTACAAAGAGGATAAACCTCCATATCCTTAAAATAATAATATAATTATCAATATTATGATAAAATAATAACCAATACCTCCTATTTATACCCTAATTATTTTATAGAAACACCCTAGGTTGACCCTTCTAACAATATGAAGCTATAGAAATGTTCATATGACTTAATTTAAAATTTATGATAGTCACAAGTTAGCCACACATATCTCAATACATACTATATCTTAATTGTATAACATGAAACTCCCCTTCAAACCAACATTGTCCTCAATTTTGATGACCAATGGATGCCTCTATAGGAACACTTCATCCTCCCATGTCAGATCTTCACTGACTAAATTCTTCCACTTGATCAAATACTCTATAATCACCCTCATCTGCAACCTCTTAATGTTTATAAATTATTCCCTCCTATTTTGAAATGATTCTTCCTTTTTCAAAGCTCTAGTAACTATATATGAGATGAAACTCTTTATCCAATGACTATCTTCAAGTAGGAAAGATGGTAGACTAGATTTATTATTTCTAAGTGAGGTAATTCCAATTTTTATGCCACATTGCTACTCTTTTGTAAAAATAGATAAATGCCGTAATACTTAGGTGAAATATTTTTATCCTTATTTTATTATTTGAAATACATTTTATTATATGGTTATAAATGTACAAAATCCAATCTTCAACTTCAAAATATCTTTCACTATGGTGTTGGTTAGATTTCTACTTCATACAGTTCTGCATCATTATCAATTTATCCTTAAGACTGAAAAATACCTATTGAAGGTGTTGAATGCATTCTTTGAATGCTATAACCTTTGGTTAGACCCTGGAATATGAGGTATGGATGGTGGAAGGTACACATATATTGCTAAAAATGGATATGTTTTAGATGAGGTATTAAAAAAGGTGTTATACCATAATTTTCCCAGTGTCAGAAAGTGAACCCATCTATCTTGTTTATCAAAATTAAAACAACAAAGATAATAATTAAATATCTTTTTGACTACCCCAATTTTCTTATTAGATTGGGGATCATAAAACAAGCTAATACATAGTTGGATCCAAAACATAAAATAACTTTGTCCAAAAATTACTAGTAAAGATAAGATCATGATCACTTACTATGATCTACAAGGTCCCATGGAAAATTTAAACTACTCTCGCCATAGTGATGAAATCCACTATGATAAACTACTATGATTAATTTTCTACCTTCATATTTTGGTAACATAGTGATGAAATCCATAGAAACCTACTCTCACATCTAGATAAGCATAGATAGAGGTTACAATAGACCAACAATCTTGATTATCTCTCTTTTTTTGCAGACACACCATACATTATATCATAAAATTTTGGACTTACCCTTTTATCCATTTCAAAAATAACTCCTACTTGACTCTATGATAAGTTTTCAATAAGCTCGAGTGCCCACCTATTGGATAAAATTGAAGTAACCTAAGAATATTATGCTCAAGGTTTGATTTTTTTCACAATTAAGACCTATCCTTGTACAAGAGCATCCCATTTATAGAAAAATACATTTGACAAACTCAGATCTTGTTGGAGATTTTGAATAATATCCTTTGTAAATGCATCATTCTCCCACTTTGTTCTTTTTTCATCAAACCAATTAACTTGTAATATGGACATGGTACACAACATTACCTTTGTGGTCTCATAATTTTTTAATAGTGCATCAACCACATAATTATCATTTATATTCTTGTATATAATCTCAATTTTGTATCCCAACATCTTATTAACCTATTTTTATTTTTATTATAAAGGAAACCTTTATTCTAAGAAGTATTTGAGACCATCATGATCAATATTCACTTTAATATGTTTTCTCATTAGATACAATAAACATTAATTTATAGTGTTAAGGGGTCATCATTTCCTTCTCATAAATAGGCTTTGTAAAATTCTTACCTTTGAGTTTTAAACCCTTAATTATTTTAGGTTGTGCTTCTTACATGAGTACCACTCTCATTCCTTACCTTGAAGTATCACATTTCACAATGAATGTTTTAGATAAATATATTGGTGCACATGGACTTCTTTAGTTTCAAAATTTCTCAAGTGGTTTCCTCCTTCCAATGGAATGAGTAATTCTTCAATAAGGTTATGAGTAGTGTTGCTATACTACCATATTTAAAAAAAAAAAAAACTATAGTAACTTGGGATCCTAAATAATTATAGAGGTTTTTTAGGGTCTTAATAAATTTACATTATACAACATCATTGATATTGTGAGGATCCACCTTGATTCCTTCATGTGAAATAATGTGGCCAAAATACTTGACAACCTTGACTCCAAAAAAACATTTGGAAGACTTGGCATAAATATGATGTTATTTATGTTGGGCATGATGTCAATATAGGAACATGATTATTCATGTTATATTTAGTTTATTTGGTGTTTTATTAATTTATAAAAGTTATTTAATTCAACTATGTCATAGATTATTTGTTTGGTCAATTTTAGATGCTTTCCAGAACCTTCTTAAAAAATAGCTAGAAGTGTTAGTTAGAGTGCAATTCACTAAATGTGTACTTAATTGAGCTCAAACACTTATCCATTCATACCAAAGAGGTGGGAAATAATTATTATATTTATTTAAATTAAAATAATGTTATTTTAATAAAATTTCAATTTTTTTACAAATGTGGAATGCCTTACTTGACTAGGTTGCATGAGTTGCTTACTTGCTAAGAAAAACTTCTTGCATGTTGACCTTGTCTTGTTAATAAATCAGCATTATTTTATTGAGTCTAATTTTAGTTATATAAGATTAAATTTTTAGTTTAATTTGTAGTTAAGTAAAGTTTTTAATTTATTATTCATTTTATGATTTTTTTAGACATAACTTGTCATACAAGTTATCTTGTAAGAGGCTTGTTTTAACTTTATTTATTAATAAAGAATTATGCAAAAAGAAGTGTGGATAATAATTATATTAGGAAATATTTTTTTATTTGTTAATATATGATTTTATTGCATATATTTAATAAGAAATATTAACAAGCACATGTTTTTTATTTTTTATTAACAATCTCACAACACAACTATATTAATAAATAGTAATTTTGGGACACATTGGTTGATATAGATTCAATTTCATATTAAATAAATGATAATTTTCATTATATCCATACATAAAAACCTTAATTTTATATTATATTCTCATTAAATAAAGGTTCAGAAGCATTTTAGGCCATTATCAAGAGAATGAATAGCCTTTAATGAATTTGGTTTCCATGAATATTTTCATATTCAAAGGTGATAATTTTGAATATTGGAGACACCAGTTAATGAATTTTATATATGGATAGGATTTTGGGATAATATTATCCTTGGGTACACACCACCTTGATATTAAAATACCTTGACTCAAGATCATAAAAGAACAAAAAATATGAATGCACAAGCTTTTTTTTATCTTTAAAATGCTATAGACCCAAGCATCAATCCAATAATTATAAGATGAAAGAATTCACATGAGGCATGGATTAACTTGGAAAATTCATATAAATGATCTAATAAGGTAAGATAATAAAAAATAAAAACTCTTAAATTTATTTTTGAAAATTTGAGAATGATAGATAGTGAGAGAGTAATTTAACTTTTAAGGATTTATGGATTTTAAGCCTTAAGTTCTTAAAGGGTCTGAGTATAGTAAATTAGGGTAAAAATATGAAATAAATATAGCCCCTTATTTTTGAAATAATTGACCTAATTTTATATTATATAAATAACAATAAATGACATAAATAAGTACTTAGCTGGAAACTAATTGAGACAGATAATCTAAAGGCTAAAAAATGGTGTGGAAGTAGATACAAGTGTCAAAAATAGGTCTAGGTGTCAAAAACCCTTATATATAGTAATGTTATACCTTGGATATAAGAATGAGGAATTAGTTCTCTAATTTTAGTGCTTATGTCCTTTGTAAATAAAGTTATCTGATCTTCTAGGTTCACCTCTGGCTGAGTCTGACCTATTTGTACCTATATGGATGAGCTCTAATTCACTATCTGTGCACTTTTTTAAATTGATTTAGTAGCAAGAAATATAAATACATGTTATTAGGGTATTTTAGTGGCACAAGTATAAAAGTGTGATGTTATTTGGGTAGGATAGACATCCTTAACACCCCATTGTGTTGATAATAGCCTACATACCAATACTCTGAGGACGGATCAAACCTGATGTAGTTAGTTTACCTAAGTACTTGGTGCAAGTGAAAGTGAATGTTAGTATGCATATTGAATTGATTGATTTTAATGAGGTTTGAGATTTAAAATATGTGTATTCTAGGATTGTTATGGTTTTAGATGACTGTATGTAGAAGTAGGGTAGAATATGGATCAATAACCTTGATTATGCATGACATGTTCTAAGCTTGTTTATGGATTTTACATTTGATTTATAGCTAGTGGATAAAGGGTCAAAATTCATGTATTTATACCAATATAGTACTTGTGAAAAGTTTGAAAAGGTCTAGGCTTACCTTGGGTGGCTTAGGAATTGCAAATATCTATTGGGGTTGAAATTTGAAAAATGACATTAATATCAAAAGTGGGATAAAAGCATAGGGAACTAGTGTTCAAAGTACAATTCTAGTGTCAAGGTGGTATAACCTAAGGCATTAGGGGTGTATATCCCTATGGGAGGGTTTGGGACTAACTTTGAGATTTTTAAGGATGTGTAAGGCCCGTATAAAAGCTTAATAAGTATTGGAAGAGGTCCTAAGATACGTCTAAGGCTAAGCTATTGATGAGTTATCTCAAGTGACACTCATTGAACTCAAGTGACATTTTATATGACTAAATCCACCCCCCATTTATTTTATAAATACAACAAATTGAAATGACTAAGATAAAGGAAAAATAAGTGTACATAGACTTACCTATGAGGTGAAGCCCATTAATCTAGGTTTGAGTGTGTGAAACACGCTCCATTACATATCATGAAAATGAAACATGGATGAATCAGTGTTTACTTAGGAAATACCAAAAACCAAGATAAATCTAAGTAAATAGATATGAGAGAGAGAGGAAAGGAATGAGTACACCTCATTGGGTATGTGAATCAATGTAAAAACTTAGTGACATGATGTGTGTGTGTGTGTAACTAGTGATCAAATCGATGAATAGCTTGGACTAAGCTAATGGTTGCTCAATAACCATGTGTTGGTGGCTCAATAACTCAATATTATTTTTGATCCATCATTTCTCAACCCTCCTCAATGGATCATACACTGTGAATAGATTAGATTGGATTGATGGCTTTTCCAACCCTCCTATATAGGTAGCTCAATAACTCAAGTAGGACATGACCCCATCATCACCTACCCATGTGTAGTAGATGCATTTATAACTGAAACTACATAATGTAACTATAACTATGTAGGATAAGGCATATAGGATTTGAGAATTAGATGCACTAAATGATCTTTAGTGAAAATTATCTATGTACTAAGGATATGAATTTGAGAAGTTGATGAACTAGACTGTGAACTATAGGGATTTGAATCTATGAAGCTGAATGAACTAACCTATGAACTATGGTGCATTTGGGAATCCATATGGAAGAATAAGATATAACCAAAGTGGATTCTTTCTACTATAACACTGATCTATGTGGTGGTGAAGAGAAAGGCCCTCTAGAATCCACAACATGTCTTTGATGCAAGGGTATCTATAATAAAGGTCTCCATGGGAGAGTATGTCTACATGGTACTACTGTAGGATTATATATCACCTACACTAGTGGCTCAAATGATATCAAATATGTGTTAATATAATCTGTGTTGAACAAAAATTGGTGTCTTTTGTATGATTGGATAAAGGATACTCATTAAAGTCCTTGAACTATAACCACCTATTTAGCATGTATATATTTGAGACATATGTGTATAATGAATATAATATATCAAAGCTAATGTATCCAAGGTCTACTGAATAATATGTAAAATGTATTGGCACTAGGTACCACTATGAATTTAGTGACCACATGTGCGGGCCCAATATGTAATGGTAGTATTATCTCCATAATGGAGTTCTAAACATAGACACTAAAACCATGAATAATTATATCTATATGAGAATTGTCCTACTCTAAATAACCTAAGTGTTGGAGAAGTGTGATAATACACATGTTAACACTTGACCCTTTGTCAACCATGACACTCTAAATAGGATAATGATCAATGTAGGCTCATACAAAGAGTACATAGAAATATGTGTCATCATCAACTATCTCTTACTCTGAAAAAGTGATAAGAGGTCTATATGGCACTATAGTATGATACACCCCAATGATATTATTTAGAGGGTATGTGTCCATAGTTTGAGTATGGTAGGATGCTAGTGGTGGATGTGTATAGAGAAAACTTTAAGTTCCTACCATTTCACTAGTTGTATGTTTTTGAAATAGATTTGAAAATATTTTTAATGCTTTTGATTCCATTTTTTGTGGTCTAGGTGCCTCTCTAAGAGTGTCAAGATTAATGATATTAACTTATATAAAATCTTGTATCTTATATCATAAGATAATACATCTATTTTTAATATGGCTTGGTGCCATATGATAGTAAAAAAATGAATTAGAATCATATTTCTTTGGAAGAGGTCTAATCGTATCAACCTCTTTGATGAGAGGGAGAGATATGATGTTGCATTCCAAGAGCTATTATATAACCCATGATGGAGATTGAGGAAGAATCATAAAAAGTATACTTTGAGGAGCCAATAAAACCAAGAGTGGAGGTGGATTTGAAGCTACATTAACTATCATTTTTGAATCATTCTTGTTCTCAATGGGTTTCTCCTTGTATGGAGGCTTATTAAAAATTTAGTAGTTGAATTCGATCCAGTTATGTACTTTAGTTTTCCCATGGAGAGAAGCTTGACTTCATGTTATTTCATTGTATGTCAAAGATCTATGAATGTTTAAAATTATTGTATAGGATATCTTCATGAAATGTCATAATAAACTCTACTTGAATATGTCTTGGAGTTCTCTATCTATCTTAGGGCTAGTAATCTTTGCTAATATAATTTTATATCATAAGACATATTCATCTATTGGCTCATTATAATTTGGTTTAAGTTATGCCAATTGAGCTTAGGAAACCTTATCATTGATGTTGATTGAAAAGTGGGCTAAAAACATATCTACCAATGGATTTAATGTTGTGATGGAATTATTAGGAAGATCATAGAACCATTATAATACATTATCCTTTAAACTATGAGGGATTAACTTAGTAAGAAGCCAATCATTAGACACATATTCCAAAAATGCTATGTAGAAAGCTCATAGATGATGTTATAGGTCACCCTTACCATCATATGAAGTAATCTTGGGTGCCACAAATATGGATGGCAAAGAAGTTACCACTATGTGTTGTCCCAAAGGTGTATGTAAAATAACATGTGGATCCAAGGCATGAGATAACCTATTGGCACCATAATGAATATGTAACACCCTAGCTTGTAGATCATGGATCTCATGTATAAGGGATTGTATATCTAGGAGGAATAACTATTCAAAGGAGGTGTTTCCAATATCAAAGGTTTATGAGTTAAAATAGGTGGTTGTACAATTTGAGTTTTCCCCAAAGTAGGTATAATAATATTGACATCTAGGGGAGTAGAAGATTGACCATTATTAGATTTGTTATTTATTTCCATTATGGATTATAGAATATGTGCATGATCATGGGGTTTTTCTCAAAGTCTATCTCTAAAAATTTGTAAAATATCATCCTTATTGACTATAATATTTTCATTATTAAGTGGGGGGAGTGTGTCCTGATTCCTATATTGTGTATCATTTTGATCTTGATTATATTTCTCATAATCAAATGTATTATCATTGAAGTTCACATAATCAGGGTGTGAAGGATCAATGAATGGTGTTATAACTGGTCCTTTATCTATGGTATAATCTCAATTGGAAGGAATCTAAGTATGCTCAATAGGATTACCACTAAGCCTAACACTTCTTAAAGGAAGAGATATAACTTTTTGAGATGGCATATAGAAAATAAAATAAAATAGTGATGTTAAAATTAAATATATAAAATTTTAAAATCATAACACATCCAAGAGAAACATGAAAACAAAATGTATAAAACATAATAGCATATAGGGCTCGGGTTTGGTTAGTATTCAAAGTAAGTTAGGTTCACAAAATGATTTAACTTTTAAGGGTTTATGTATTTTAATCCCTAGGTTATTTAAAGTGTTTGAGTATAATAAATTAGGGTAGAAATATACAATAAATACAACCATTTATTTGTACAAGAATTGCCCTAATCTGATATTTATAAAAATAAAAATAAATGACACAAATAAATATTTATCTAGAAATTGATTAAGACAGATAATATGGAGGCTAAAAACTGGTGTAGAAGTAGATATGAGTATTATAAATAGGGCCCAAGTGTCATAAACCATTCTAGATAGTAGTGTAGGGTGATAGTGTCCTAATTTTAGTGTTAATTTTCTTTGTGTAGAAATTTGTCTAATCTTTTGGGTGTTCTTCTGACTGAGTCTGACCTGCATGTCCCTATATGAATGAGCTTTGATTCACTATTTGTATATTATTTTAAGATGATTTAGGATCAAATCATATATTTCTATTTTTTTAGGGTATTTAAGTGGCATAAGTAGCAAAAGTGTGATGTTAGCTGAGTAGGATGGACATCCTCAACACCTCGTTGTGTTGAGAGTTACCTACATACTAATAATCTAAGGAGGGATAAAACCTAATGTAGCTCTCCTGCCTAAGTGCTTGGTATAATTGTAAGTGAATTATAGTATGAGTGTCTAATTAAGTGATCTGAATGAGGCTTGAGATTGTAAATTTGTGTATTCTAGGCTTAAAATGGTTGTATATGACAATATGTAGAGGTAGGGAAAAATAAGGATAAATAACCTCAATTATGCAAACTTGTTTTAGGTTTGTTTGTGTATTTTGAATTTGATTTCTATCTAGTGGATAAAGAGATCAAAGTCATGTATTTATACTAATTTGATGCTATTGTGGATTTTAAAATAAGAATAGGCTTACCTTAGGTGTTTTAAGAATTGAAAATATATCCATTGAGGTTGAAATTTGGCCAAGGACATTAGAGATGAAAGTGGGATAATAAGATAGGGTGCTAGTGTCCAAAGTATAGTGCTAGTGTCTAGGTGGCATAACCTGAGGCACCAAGGGCTTGGATCCTTAGGGAGGGTCTAAGACTAATTTTGATATGTCTAAGTATGTGTAAGGCCCATACAAATTCTAGATAATTGTCGAAAGAGGCTCTAAGATACATCTAGGGATATGCTAAGGATGGGTTGTCTCAAGTGACACTCATTTCACTCAAGTGACATTTTATATGACTATAAGGAGTTAGATAAAATGTACAAGGTAGTATTATAGTAAGTAAAAAATTAAGATATTTAAGTCAAAAGTGGCTGCATATTTTAATAACTCTTGAAGAGTGTAAGGACATAAACACTATTAGCATTGATGAGTTGGTTGGTTCTCTCTTGTCCTATGAGGATAAAATGATATTATACATAGGAAATCAATAACAAACACTTGAAACTAGAGCTAAGGTTTTAAAGACCAAATAGAAAAAAAATAAAAATTAAAATCAAAGGAGTTTAAAGAAATCAAATTAAAAGGGTAAATATAAGGCTAAATTCACAGGTAAAAACAAGAAATACTTTACTTTCCATTACTACAAAATACTAGGACACATGATAATTGATCGTAGGATACAAATAGCTAAGAATCTAGCTAATTAACAGGGTGAAACGAAGGCATTATAAGCTTAAAAATGTGATGTTCAAGAACACTCAAATTATTATCTCACATATAATGTTAGAAGAGAGGAAGCATATAACTTTTGGATTCTTGATTCAATTTGGTCAAATCAAATGACAAGTTCACAAAGATGGTTTCAACAAGTTAGATGATTCCTTCAAAAGCCTAGTCTAATTAGGAGATGTAAAGTCCATTCAAATTGAAGGAAATGAAAAACTAAAAATCACCAAAAGTTAAGGTAAGGGTGAAATAAATAATGTTTATTTTTCTATAAATCTTAGTCACAATGTTATTAGTGTTGGTCAATTAGTATAAAAAAGTTTCAAATTACTTTTTGAAGATGGTGTTTGTTTTATTTTTGATAAGTGATATGGAAATAGATTGATTGGAAAATATGATATGGCAAAGAATAATATATTTTAATTAAATATTATAAAGGAAGGTACTTATTTGTCTACCATTGAGGATGTTAAGATGTTTTGTCATTCAATATAGTCATATCATTTTTAAGAGCTTACCTATTCTTGACACAAAATGCATGATAAGAGGTCTTCTCAAGCTAGATTTTAGGAAATAAGATGCATGAAAGTAATGTATTATTGGGAAACATCATAGGGAGTCTTTACCTATTATAAAATAGAGAAAAATATGCATTTAAAGCTATTTAATTTAGATTTATGTGGACCAATGTTTCCCATAAGTGTTGGTAAGAATTTGTATTTCATTTCCTTCATAGATGACACTAAAAAGTTTATGTGGGTTAATTTATTGAAAGAAAAGAGTGGAGATTTTTCATATTAATTTTTTTTTAAATATTACACTAAAAAATAATATGGAATTTCATAAAGTCCTTAAGAATAGATAGAGGATGTGAATTTTGTTCTAATTAATTTCATGAATTTTGTGCTTTACATGGAATTAAAAGGTAGTTAACGATTCCTTACACATCACAACATAATGGTGTAACTAAAAGAAACAATATATCCATAATGGAGTTATAAAGGAATATATTAGAGAATAATCACTTGGAAAGGTATTTTTGGACTAAATAAGTGAAAACAATAGTCTATATCATTAACAAGAGTCCTACAATGGCAGTTAAAGACAAGACACCTTATGGAGCTTGGTATTATAGATACCCAATTATTTCACATCTAAAGGTATTTGGTTGTTTAGATTATGTAGATGTTCCATATGAGAATAGAAAAATTTATATATAAAGAGTTTTCCTCATATTTTCATAAGTTATAGTGATGGAAGTAAAACATATAAGTTTTATAATCCTACTAGTAAATCCATAATTATTTTTATAGATAATATTTTTTTTGAATATGAGGTTTATGATAATTTTGATCATGAAAATACATAGTTAATAAGTGAATGTGTTCACCCTATTGAATTTCATTTTTAAGGAATATAAAGTCCTACACATGTTTTTAGTTCAATATGAAATAATACTAGCTCTTCAAAAGTGATTAGTCATCCATCTTCATCAACTTAAAATAAGAAAAAGTGTTTGTTGAATCCACATCAAACTAGTAGAATCAGAGATAATAAATATGATAATAGGATAAAAAGGATTCAAAATCATTAAGGTATTTTTTTTGATAATACTTATGATGAAAGCACTATGTTTGTATTGTTATATATGGCTAGTGAACCTAGAAGTTATGTAGAAGCTAGTCAAAAGAAAGGATGAGTTGATGCTATGAAATTTGATATAGATCAAATTGAAAGGAATAATACATGGACTCATAAAACTCCATATTATAAATTTTATTATAAAAACTTTGTTCTACAAGACCAAATTCAAGATTGATGGTGCAATTGACAAGCTAAAAACTAGACTAGTTGTAAAAAGGTTTTGTACAAACATATGAGGTTGACTATGAGGAAACTTATGCACTTGTGACATGTAAAGATATATGCTCATAAATTATGTAAAATGAATAAAATTAATGTAAAAATTTCATTCCTAAATTAAGTGATTTAATAAGAAGCATATGTGGGGCAACCACAAGGTTTTGAGGTAAAGGGCAAAATGTTTTGAGTATATAAATTGAAGAAGGCTCTTTATGAGATGAAGCAATATAAAAGAGATTGATAATTAAGAATTGATAGTTTTTTTTTGGATCAAGGTTTTATAAAAAGTCAAAATGAACCAAAATTTTATATATAAGCGTTGAGTTCTAATGTGTCATAGTTTTGTATCTATGTAGATGATTTGATATTTACAAGTAGCTCTATGAAGATGTTGAATAACTTCAAGGAAGCTATAAAATTATAATTTTAGATAAATTATATTAGAATTATTAATTAATTTATGGGAATGGAATTAAATTATAAAGTATGAAGTATTCATTTGTCAATCCAAATTTATCCAAGACATGTTAAAGAAGTAAAATATGAAAGATTCTAAGTTCGCATACACTCCAATTGCAAGTGGAAAAAAGATAACAAGAGAGGAAAGAAGTCCTTTAGATAAATAAAATAATTTTATAATCATGGTGGGAGTATTTATGTATATCACCATGACAAGACCCGATATCAGTAATGGGATTTCATTAGTTTATAGGTTTATGGGCAAACTATCACTCAAACATTTGCAAACAATGAAGGTAATTTTAATATTTGTAAGAGGTAATTATAATCATGATGTTAATTTTATATAAGAAAGTTAATTATTTATTATTGAATACATAGATTCAAATTAGGGAGAATCTCTTTTGACAGAAGTCAACTTTAGGTTATTGCGTCACATGGGGAAGTGGGTTCATTTTTTGGTCTTCAAGAAAATAAGCTATAGTTACATTATCCTTTACTGAAGCTGATTATATAGTATTTACATCAACTTAAACAAAATATTTATGGCTAAGAAGACTCTTGAATGATTTCATATAGGCTCAATTTGAGCCAACATAATTTTTTTGTGATAACAATGAGGCAATATAATTATCTAAGAATTTATTTTTTCATGCTAGAATCAAGCATATTAAAATCAAACATAATTTTGTTAGATAATTAGTTAATTTTTATTTATTGAGTATGTGAGAAGTGAAGATAATTTTTTGATATTCTCACCAATTTATTGCATAAGCAAATTCATAGAACACTTAAAAAGATGATACACATCTCTCCTCTTTGCATCATAAGGGAGAATGTTGGGTATTATGCTAATATGAAAACTTGATTATTCATTCTATATTTAGGTTATTTGATGATTTATTAGTTTAGGGAGGTTATTTAATTTATTTATGTCATATATTATTTTTTTGGTCTAATTTAGACACTTTACAAGAACTTTTTAAAAAATCGCTAGAAGTGCTAGTTAGAGTGTAGCTCACTGAATATATACTTAACTAAAGCTCAAATACTTATCCATTAATCCTCAAGAGACAAGAAATAATTTTTATTTTTATTTAGCTAAAAATAGTATTATTTGAATAAATTTCTTATTTTATATGGATTTGAGATGCCTAACTTGACTAGGTTGCATGAGTTGCTTACATGCTATGAAAGGCTTCTTGCATGTTGACCTTGTTTTGTCAATAAACCAACTTTGTTTTCTTGAGTCTAATTTAAGTTATCTTAGAATATATTTTTATTTTAATTAGAGGTTAATCAAAGGTCTTAATTTATTTTTCACTTTATACTTTTTTTAGACATAGCATGTCATGCAAGTTAGTTTGTAATAGGCTTGTTTTAGTTTTATTTATTAATAAATGATTGTGCGTAACAAAGTGTGGCATAATATTTCCTATTAGGAATTTTTTTTGCACGTGTTAAGATCTGATTTTATTTTAGGTATTCACTAATAAATAAAAAAAGTATATGTTTTCTATTTTAAAGTTATACAGTAAAATGTTTGGGCAATAATTTCACTTACAACACAACTATATTAAAAACTAGTAATTTCGGGATAGATTGGTTCATATATAGATTCATTTAAAATTAAATCAAAGTTTATTTTCACTCCATATATACATAAAAATATTAAGTTAAATAATATCCAAAAAATAATTCACATTATGTAAGTGTTCCTCCCATGTTTTTCTGTCTATTAAAATGTCATCAAAGAACACCAAGACAAAAATATGTAGAAATGGCCACAAAAATAGAGTTCATCAAATTATTAAATATAGATAGTGCATTAGTGAGGTTAAATGACATCACTATATATTAATAATGGACCTCATGGGTTTTGAGGGCTTACTTATGAATATCCTCATCTTTGATTTTGATTTATAGATATACAAAATGAAGATGGAGTTTTGTAAAGAAAATAATGCCATGTAATTCATCTAGAAAATAATCAATTATAAGAATACGAAACTTATCTTTGATGGTGTACCTATTCATTTTACTATGGTTAGGAAACATTCACTAGGTATCATCCTTATTATTCACCATCACCACTGAATAGGAATAAGTTATTTGACTATGACATAAACTAATTTATTCCAAAATTTCTTGTACCATCTTCTCAATCTTAGTCTTCTAAACATATGGGTAAATGTCAGGGCTTATGTTGGCTGGTTGGCACCCTATCATTGGATGAATGGTATTATTATGATCCATTTTGGGAGGAAGTAATTTTAGCATATCTATGATATCTAATTAATCCTCCTCATAATACATTATAGATTTATAAATAGAGACCCCTTTGGTGGTTGTGTCTTTATTACAAATACTTGAACCACAAATCCATCCATTCTCATTTTTAGAATTTTCATATAGGATGAGAACTCACCAATTTTGGGGACTTTACATGTACCCCATGAAATTCATAGTTCCTACCCTATAAATGGAAAAACATGAATATCTCTTAGAAATTCATCTCTTTTGTTTCCAAGGTAGTTAGCAATTGGACACCTAACACAATGTTTGCTCCAAATAGAAGAATGTAAAACATAGGGTGATCCAGTAAATATTATTCCATAAAGAGTTTCATACTATGAAATTTAATGTAACAACTAACTATTCCACTATCTAAAATCCTGACTTGAAAATCTAAAGCTAGATAAATAAACTAGTCAAAGTGTGAAGCCAAATTATTATTGATGAAGTTGTGAGTACTACCCAAGTCAATCAATACTATCACATTCTATTTGTTTGGAATAACCACTACTTGAGTATTTTTGGAGTGTTAAATCTTGAAAGTGCATGTAAAAATATAATTGGTTAGTTTTCCATTGATTCCTATTGATCACCCATAAAAATGGCCTCATTTGATGTCTAAACCTTTCCTACTTTGTTATAGTTTCCATTTCAAAGTAGTCTTAAATCTACTCATGTACATATTTTATATATATATGCAAAGTAAATATTAATTCTAATATGATATTTATAAGTTTTCTAATATAGTTTAATGGGTTCATATATATACAATCTCGGTAGTTAGAATCATCTTAATGGTTTTCATTACATCTTGTTTTAGTTTAATTCATGGCATAGATTTCTGTAAGGTTAATGTATGGTCAATTTCTTATTATAGTTTTTGATGTTAGGTTATTAATTGGCATAGTAAAAACCTCTGGCTGAAGTGGAAAACATTGATTTGTTACATAGGTTGGTAAATTACTATTATGGATGCATGATTAGCCATATTGAGACCATGTGTAATAAATGTGTGATGTGGTAGATGGATATACATGAATAAAAGTCCATAGCTGACTAAGTTCATGAAGATTACTAATAGCTTAATGATAGAATTGGTTATCTAATAAGTTATTGTTTATGTGGTTAGTTGACTCATGATTTACTCTTAGGTAAAGGAATTAAATGGAACATATGGTGTCAGTACCCTAAGGTCAAGGATTTATTCATTTAATCCCAACCTAGTATCACTATTGTTGGTAGTTCATCATATTTTTGATATTCATTTTATATTGGGTGTTAGCCCCGAATGGATGAGTTATTGATTGTATGATGATATTGTTATGGATGCTTGTTCATTATTAATATAAGCATTATTTCATGATGAGTGTTGAATGACTCATGTAGACAAAGATTATGTGTCTTATCTCTATTCAATGGTAAATGATTCTCCTATAATGGAGTTATTTTTATAATATGGCATTCATCAATTGAAGGAATGGTGGTGTAATGACCCTTAAGGATTATGGATCATGATGTAATGATCTAATGAGGATATTAAAATAATTAACCTTTACTTGTGCAATTTTTGAAAGAATAATAGTGTCTTTAAGGCAATGTTGCATCACCTTAGTAGTGGTTTAGTGACAGCTACTTGTTGATCTTAAAATATTGAAAAGCTTGCCTAAGCAAAGCTTAGTATGATGATTTTTATGTTTAATCATTTTAGAGATTTTCATGCTTATTGTTGAACTTATCTATTATCATATTTACATGCTTGCAATGGATAATGAGATAATATATGATATGCTTAATCCTGTCCTTATGCTATTAACATTGTCTTCTTAGAAAAATTGGGATACTGGTTAGATTATTACTGATACCTTAAGTCATAATGAATTTCTCTAATATATTAAACTATTAATCTGGTTATTGCTTGTATACACCTTACTTTTTTATATATGAAATAAATGTGTCATGCATCATGGAGTTGTGTATCAAACCCTACACGTAGGTCTATTTTGCACTCTAATAAACAATTCTTGAATTTTTTTTGGGTTGTCTCATCTAGTTTTAAGTATTTTCATGACTAAGTAGAATGGAAAATATATTTGTTTATTATGTTCAATTAGCCCACAACCATTATGGTAGACACACACATAGCCTTTAGTTGACTTGAAATTAGAAACACATAGTGATTGCAATAAATAGGAAACACCCACAATAATTGGTTGAGTGCACACATAATAATAGAAATAACGATTATAGATGAACATTTCTCAGATCAAAACATAACTTCCAGCTATCATTTGTAACCATATTATAGATCACTCAACAATATCTTACATACATGAAACATGATTAGAAGTTGTTGTAACTTATGGCAACACACTAGACCGTGATTTCATTTATGGATCATATGAGCATATGATTTTAACCATCACAACACTTTCTTATCTTCTTCTATTTTTTTATCATTATATATAATTAAGGGTTATAACTATTATGTATCTACTTAGATAATAATAATATCCATTCTCTATATTAGGAGAATATTTTTAGGTGATTAGGAGTTCAATGAAGGTTAGCATAAGCATAGAACTGCATTGCATAAATAACTATTGAAATCTTTTGTACTTTCATGTATCAATCATTTAATTGTTAAACAATTTTATAAATGAAAGTAAAGTGATTTGAGCTAAAAGAATTCATAATTAAGGAAGGGACATAAAGCACAAGTCCAAAAAAATAGGTCTTATTTTTGAGTTGTGATAATCCCATCTATTAAGTAAATATCTCTTATTCAGTTGTGTGTTTACATTCCAACTGTGTGTTTATATCTCTTGATTCTCATAGTTAATTTCATTATAAGTAATTTATATTAAGTGTGGTTGATTATTTATTTTTAGTTTAAGTACGTGAAACTTCCAAAATAATATTGATTTCATTTATGTACATTTTCATTTATGCAAGTTGGCTTATATTTTATCATTTACAATTCTGTAAAGGGTGTTTCATATACACAACCATTAGTATATTAACCTCCTAAAGATCCTAGTGTGCACATATAGTGTTGATATATTTCCAAAGTATAAAGACCTCAAGTACACAATTTAATGAATGAGTATTCTCAATAAACCAAGTGGATACCCCTCTAAAGAAAATTATGTCAATTTGTACCATGTGATTGGATTGTGTCAAGTTTAATTGGGGAGTTGATTCTACTAGTCATTTTGGTGTCATTGATGGGGAAGGTGTCAAAAACTAGATATATAATGGTTGAGAGAGATTTCATATTTTACAAAATTAAATTTATTGATTTCATAGAAGTAAAATTTCCTACTTTCATATAATTAAAGTTTTCTACTTTCTAGAAGAATTATGATTTTTGAAAATCTAATCTACCTCAACCAAGTTGGAAACATCAATAATATATGAAGCCTTTATACAATATTTTTTAAACCTAATATATAAATGGTCAAAGTTAAAATAACACCCTTAATTCTAACTCAATAAGGCCAATATTATTGAGAAACCTAGAAAAATATATTTGATATGGGAAGGGCTAAGAATGCCACCCTAAGGGGAGGGGACTCTATTTGTTAGTCGAGGTCCATCCCATATATATAGCTATGATATATCCTCAAAATAAACTCTATATATATATATATATATATATATATGTTAGGCAAGTACTATATATATATATATATATATATATAGTACTTGCCTAACATTTTAGAGAGGTAAAGGGTGCCTTCCTACTAGATCTATATCTAATATATATAGCCAACTACCCCACATATAGATTATATAGGGGCCCTTAGCCTCCCAAGCACCATATAGAGACGAGTACCGTAAACTCATATAAATATGGGGAACCTATCCATAATCACTTACATAAGCATGGGGGGAACTTGATTTATTGATAGATTTATATATAAATATATATAGTAATCAAGTGCTAACTTATTATTATATATAACCACCCCTACACCATCCCAACCCACCCTATAGATCTAATATGATTAGATTTATTTGGCCCATATATAATTATATATAAAGGGAGGAGGGGGGAGGGTGAGGATAATCCTATCTAGTGGAGTCCCCTTAAGCTCCTGAGCATTAGATAGAGTTCCATTGGCCCATCTAGATATATAGGCCTATATAGATATATAGACCATCCAGGAGGTAAAAATAATCAAAGCACAAAGAGAGTTAATACTAGAACCTATTCACTATCATGAGATGATTCTAGTTCATTTTCACATTCTAAAATATATCATGAAATAAGATACAATATCTTTATCTCTTGATTATGTATTTATTGCATATCTTGATCCCAATGATCAAATTAGGGATGATCCCATGGATCCATCAGGTTCACCCACCCCGTACCATATATAAATAGAAATACTAGGGACACTTATATTCACCCCTCTATATTTATGGGGCCCAACCCCCCCATATATACTAATCAATTAAGGGTATTGCTCTAGTTTATAAATCAGGGAGGGTGGGCAGAGATAGGGAGATAGGTCTTGAGGGTATTACTCTAGTTTATCAAGGGTACATCTTGATTTTGCATTTTGCATAACTATATGTAAGTTATCTTACATATATAATAATATTAGATATTGATCAATATATTTAGATTATGATAGGTATTATTATATTAATAATAAAGTATTGAATATCTATTCATTTGATTGATCACCTAGGATAAGGGCACCTACCCCTATTTATTGATTTGATTTGAGAATGATGAATGATCAAGGGCATGCAATTCCAATCAATCTCCTCCCAAATGAACTACCCTGGATCATGAAGTATAGTGTAGATATAAGTGAGCCTTCACTTTTAACCACTCCTTATATACTGAACTAGAGAATTGGACTAGATAACTATACTAGAGTTAGAATTTACCTCAAGACCATTCTCTGGTAATGCCCTATGGCATGCATGAATCTAGCTTATTGCAGACTAGTGCACAAACCAATTGGGATAGAGGGACTTCCTTCATGAATGTGGTTTGAGTAAGATAGATGATTCTAGAATAGATCTTGATGGTCACTAGGCTTGACCAATTAATAGTTCATTGGTCATTAGTCATTGGTGACTTATGTGCTCAGTAAATAGATAAAATTCCATAAGTTGGCATATATTACTAAATTTTGAATATCATCATATTATATTCAAATAATTTTATTTTCTTAGTGTGTTTGTGTTTAAAACCCAAACAACACAATTTTTTTTGGTTAACCCTAAATTGATTGGACAAGGGTAAATAGGGTTAAGAATATAGAAATGAATAAGCACAAGGGTGATAAAAAAATATAGTAGGATAATTAATTTTTAAAATCAAGTAAACAATATTATAAATTTATAATACTAAGATATACCCAAAATAAAAAGTATAATTATTGATTGATATTGAAATAAATTAAAAACAATATTACTTAGTTGGTTTATTATGCATATGCATATCAGGGCTAAAACAAGCTAAAAGTGGACTAGATTAGGTTTCTAGGATAGTCATTAGAATATAGAATATTACATTTTATTGCCTCAAACTCCTACATTGGATTTGGATGGTTTTGATGTTGGTGTCTAAGTTGGATGAAGGTGTCTATTATGGAATAGTGACTATATTTGGATTCAACCACCTAAATCCTTCTATGTTTTCTATTGCCTTTGTTTTAGTGTGTACATATCATACATACAGGATGTATTCGCTTGCCAAATGATCAAACCCTATCTTCCTCATCCTTCAAGTGACTATGAAAAAATAGGTTAGTGGGCACACGATGTCAATTTTCCCCAAGGACCCTTATATCAATAGGTATTTTTTACATATATATTACTTATAAATATGGACTCATAGTTATGTAGTTCTCCCATACATGTTGGTTTTTGTGTACATAAGGATGCAATTCATGATAAGAAAGTACATAGCATGACCTAGCTTGTAACTTGGAAAATATGGCTCATGGGATGCTCCTTCATTAATTAAAACCCATAGGGATACTAATTATATACATGATATTAAAATATGGATGAATATGCTATGTTTACTCACTTGAATTCTTGATTGATTGCTCTTGGTAAGTTTAATTATAATTATTTACTAGGTCACTAGGTGAGGAATAAATGAGGGTTGATATTGTATATATACCAATCCATTTCAAAATATATCTCACACTAAATCACTTAGTATGAATTTTAGGATACATTTAATTTGTAAATTTATGTAATATCCCTTTTTAGGATATTTAGAAAAATCTAATTTATACTATGATTTGAAATTAGATAAAATTAAAACATAAGAACCACCAATATACCACATAGTGTAAATAATGATAATAAACTATTAGGTTGTGGAGCTAAAAGCTTCAACTCTGCAGATGAAGAGGAGGTTGCTGAAGTTCCAGAAGTATCGGCATCGGTCATGATGAATGCAGAAGGCAACCGGCATCGACAGGGAGTCGGCCGATGTCGGTCAGCACCAGTTAGACAGGGACCAATGTCGGTCACCTGTGTGTTCCAGAACTATTCATTGCATGAACAGTTAGTTAGTTGAACTGAGTGTTTGCATGTAAAGGCTATTTCGAGTCTTGAGCTGTGTGTCTATTATTAGTAAACTAAGAGTCTAAGTTATTGTTTAAGTATGGGATATATTTATAGACCCATTGGCATGTATTGTAATTATGAGCTGAAAAGGAAGGCAAGGAAGATCCTTCCATTGTAAGATCATTGAGTTGAAGGTTGTTGCAAGCTCATAGGAGATCTACATGTGTAAGTATGGTCTATTGAATTGCAAGTTGCAGGTTCATGGGAGATCTACTTGAAGTACTTTAGAGTGCTTGGTACTGGCAGGGTTATTACTGACTGGTTGGAGAGGTGAACACCAATTCTGTGTGTGAGTTGTGTGTTGGGACCATTTTTTGTAGGAGAGTGAACTCTTGAAGAAAATTACTGAACACTTGAGGTGTGGGAAGCTTCTGAGAGGTGTGGAGAAGAAGTGACATCTTCTTTATTGTATTTTCTTTCTGTACGAGTATTAATACAAGATAGTGTATTGTCTCTCATATTCTATGCTATTTGTGAACTCTAGTTACTTGTACTTCTAGTTAATTTTGCATGTTTAATTGCTTGTATTTGGTAATCATATTGTGCTCTTTCTGAGGAGCAAGATCCTAACAAGTGGGATCAGAACAGGTGTGTTGTTCTTGGATTCTCTGACAAACTACTGAGGACAATAAAAAATTTTACATTTAAGATGAATTACATATGATAATATACATCAATAAATACTCACATAAATTATAACACTCACAAATCTCCAATCTTCACTAGAAACTCTACACAACACACAATTTGAGTACTAAAATTCTAGATTTGTAACACTAAAGCACACTCACAATCTCTGAGTGAGATTGTCCTACTAAATCAAAGGGTTTTCATCTTATGATTCA
>JARHVA010006133.1:735000-880000 GCA_037957365.1 Torreya grandis | reverse complement strand
CATTTTTATAACCAATTTTCCTTCCAATACATTAGGCATAATTTAAAAGGATATATAATTGGACTTCTCATCTTCTCACTAGGCAGTCACTTACCATCTTTGCTATCTATCTATGATTGCCTATAGTGAATGGTATAGCAGAGGAAATTTTTAACTTAACTAAGGTGAGAGGTGAGATTTTGGAGTTATAATAAGTCCCTACAGACCTCATTCAATAGTTCTCATCCATCAAAACTCTTTTTTCATGTACGACAAGTCAAAAACTATAAAAAAACCCCGAATTTAGCTTGTCCATATAAGTAAGGTACAAAATAATTAGGTGTCTAGGATACTAAAATATTTTTGTACAAGTCTAATATAATTCATAGGCAATTTTACCACTTTTTATTGCATCTCCATTGGTTTCTTCTCCATCAAGTTGTAGATAGGGTTTTAGGAGGGCTTTAGATGCTTAGGACTATTAACGATTGTTTATAAAAGTTAGACATCTAACTTTTGAAAAAATTACACAAGATTGGGGTATAATTCTGCCTTAAACTCTCCTTAAGTGGTCAAAGCACCATGAAATTAGTTCTTACAGATATGAGTGTTTGAAAATGTCCCTCATGCTCCTTGAGTACTTTTTAAACACCCTTAAGATGGTCTTAGGCCAAAAGTTACCCTTATGTATAGTATCTTAAAAGCTGATGGATTGAATCAACCTTATGTTCTCCCCTTAAGGTCTTCACATGGCTTGGAAGGTTTAAGTGGTCATATAAAAGGAATTGAGCATCATTAGGGTTTAGGCCTAGCTCTAGGTCTAATAGGCTTGACTATGTATCTTGGTACACAACCACCTATGAATGTTCCCAATAGATAAATATTCTTATTATAAATCATTTATCTTCATACCAACCTTTCAACTTATTTTGTAGGTCCTCAATATTCTTCATTTTATACTTTCAACACTCACACACCAAACCTATAGTTTTAATATTGACTGGGAGTACCCTTTATATGAGACAAAACACAGGGCATCTCCCCTATTTTATTGGACCAAATAAGGTTATGAATTAGGACCCTTTGTACAAAATTTGAGGGCTAGATCACCTTTGTAGGTTTCTCAATAATCCAAAACCTAAAACTAGCCTTTAAGATTGTGTACTATTTGTAAGGTTTGAATTGCCTATAGGTTGAGATATGAAACTTGTCTTGATCTATCCTTATATATTAAGATCACCTAAATATGTGTGGGATAGGTGTCAATATGGTTTCAAATTATTCACTCACCTTATGCCTTTGATAACCTCTCAAACCATATTTTCCTACTAACTTAGGCTAGTCTACAGATCTTCTAACAGTGTCTCCAGTAAGTGACAATAAGGGAGAGTCCAAAGGAACTTTATAAATATTAATTTACATTTTAGTTACTCATTACTATCTCCTAGTCCTTCTGAGATCATTGTATCACTTTCACTTAAGTGGACATCTATATCTACCAAGCTTTTAACTTTTTTTTTTTCATCATCAACCCTGTAGGTCTACAGTCAGGCTGTAGATGACAATTTAGGGAATATGAGACATGTAGGTGATGATTTATCCTTGAAACTATATTTCATCTTCTCTAATCCTTATTGAGGTCACTATAACATTTCATACCTATATGAGTTCATTTTCATGCTTGGAAACCATAGTTTTAATCACTACTATAGGTCATTACAAATTAGGTTACTTTTAGTCCTTTTAGCATGGTGTTTACTGAGTGCCTCAGGTTAAAACCTACCTAAGTTAGAAACCATTCAAATATTATCATATCTTGATCAAGTAACCATTTTATTTTGTCAAGGCATTACCCCTAGGATTGGGATACAAGATGGAAATAACTAGGTTTGTCTTGACCTCAAAGTACTTCACCATGGGAGGATCAAAAGTAAAGTAGAATCTTCATTCAAAGAAGTTAAGGTAAAACTTCTCAATTACAACCTTCTTAGCTTGGGAACATGGACCTAGGTTTGTATACCCTCTTATGAGTTAACTATTATCACAATTCCCTTATCTATGCTCTTAATATTCAATATAAATTTAAAATGAGTTCAGAAATATTCATTTACATTACTCAGGCCTTTGTGGATTGAACTCAGGCCATTATAGACTACATGTAGGTGAAGACAGGGTATATAACTGTGCTAAGAATTGGTTCTCAAAACCAATCACTAAAATTCTTTGAATAGATCAATTTTATTATTTACACCTTGGGAGTCTTCTCACCATGTTGAAACCTCCTTGCCTCATTACCATGACTGGTCAATGCTCAATCTCATTTGATTATAGGTGACAATCACAAGGGAAATTGATTGTGTGTAATTATTAGACCTTACATTTCTTATGAAACACTATTAAGATAAATATATTCATGAATATTATGATCAAACATACTCTCAAATGTTGAAATCAAGCATTCCATCTTTGTTTTGAATCCATTTATAGGAAAATGAACTCTGTATAGGTGAAACATAATCCAAAACACTTTCATAGAGTCTCTACTAGAATAATGAGATATTTATGCCAACTCCTTTAGACCACACATTAAAAATAGACTGAGAATCACATGATAAAGGTGGTCATGCCTCTCAAGATCATGTACACAACTTGAATTGCATATAACAATGCAAACAAATAAGAAACTTGAAGGCCATGGGGATGTACAGGCAGAAAAGAGGAACAAACCTTCCTAGCAATGGTTCATGGAGCTCAAGACAACAAAAATATAACTTTAACCATGAATTTTAAGTACAAATATACTACTATCATCGCTTAAAATCATTTTCTCCAATTCACTTCCTCTTGTTTGTACCAAACTGAAACTGGTTGACCATTTTTGCTTATCTAGGAGAGTGATGGGAAAGATAGAATGGTTTTGATCATTTTAAGACCTATAAACCTAAAAAATCATGAAAATGAACTTTATGAATTCAAATAGACACTCTTTAAGTCATCACACATTCCAAATGAGTTGTACATGCTATGCAATTGCTTGAAACTACCTAAAACTGCTTGATCTTCTTACTTTCAACATTGCACCTATAGTTGTTAGTCCAAGACTACCATATCTGACATATAGGACATTATATTACACTTGGCCACACCTTTCTTCTTATTAATACTGTACTACTTTGATAAATGACTCAAAATATGACCCCTAGATGACATAAAACTAACTATATAAATGTGACAAGAGATGAAACATATATTTGACCTTATTAAAGACCATGTGACACATTTTACACCCTAGAAGACCCCTATAACAAGTTTGAATATATAGGGGTTTGACCTAATTTTAATTATGGTTAAATTATCTAACACCACCCTCACTTAAATTCTTCTCTAAAAGATAAACATACAAAATAGAAGGCTGCACTAGAAGGTTAGGCAAAATTGAACTTTGATGGTGTATCTAAAGGCAACTTGGGCCCTGCAGGTAGGAGGGAGTCATAAATAACTCAAAGGGAAAGATTTTTTACACTTATGTGAGACCTTTGGGAAATCAAACAAATCAACTTTCTAATGCTAAGGTGACCCTTTGGGATATCCAATTGGCTTCCAATCTCAAACTAAAAAGAATTATCATGGAGGGTGATTGTTTAAATATCCTTAATGTATTAGAAGGGACAATAACCCTCTCTCACACTATTAAAAACATCATGGATGATGCTAAGGAACTCTTAGGGGCATGACATAACTTTAAATTATGCATACTTATTGAGAAGGAAACAGGGTTGCAGACCAACTTGCCAACATAGGAGTAGAACTCCACATTTTAACCATCTGGCACAATGGAGGCCATGTCCCTAATAACATCCTAAAATCCATATGGGATGAAATTAATATAACTTAAATGGGGAATCATGTCATCACATGCATGAAATATTTATTTCAAGGGGTGGATTTTAAACATGATGATATACCATCATGATATTACGAGGTGGTGTAATTTCTATAGGGTGATAACTATAGGCTTCTCAAGCACCTTTAAATTGTTTAAAACTCACTCTCTCCAGAATAATCTACCTACTTACCTCAGCATTGTCATCACAAAATCAATGGGAGGAGATAGAGAATAACTTGAGCCTATCTCAGTACAGAAGTCTAAGGGTAGAAAAGGGTTTGGAAGAACTTTAAGGGTGGGGAGCTCATTGAGTTAATTGTGAGAATCACTAAGCATGATGCTAACATGGCCTGAGAATTTGTCATTTCTTGGAACAAATGCAAGGTGACAATTTAGAATATAAAGATCACTATTACAAAGGAATTTATTGGGAAGGCTACTAACATGTCCTATGAGAGGATAAAAACCATCAAGGACTAGACCAAGAAGCAGGAGCTCCTTCAATGATTTTTTTTCACTAATGAGTTTTTGAAGATTAACAAGAAGGGTTTTCCATAGGTGAACCTTCCTTGACATTGGAAAGAAATTTATCTTCAGGTAATATGTTACATGACCTTAGATGGTAAATATATCTTAATATTTTCTCATCATTTTTTTCTACTAAATCACTTCCTAGGATATAAGGTCAAATTATTGTTGTACCTAAATAAATCACTTGAATACACTACCTTGGCTCATCAAGTAAACATGTCCAAGCCCATCCTCTACTAGGGGTTAATATTGATGCTTCTTAATCATAACCAAAATTTACAAGGGAGAGAGGTCCCCTAGGGGGGATCCTTCACTAGGTAGGACTCTTAGGAGGATTCCTTAGAGGAGGACTCAACCTCAGGGTCCTATGGACTATCCATGAGCACCCCTAGTCTAGTATTTATAAAAACCCTACCATCAAACTCCCTCTCAAGCTCTTCATACCTAAACCCAAGTTGATCACCCTTAATGAGGGAACTTCTAAGAGGCTACCCAGAAGGGTAAATCTACTCTGTCAGAGGAGGTGAAAAATAACAAGGAATAATTTGAGAAATTCAATTACAAGGTGATAGAGTTAGGGTTGACCATGTCTAATCTTATACAAGATCAAAACACTCTCTATAGGTTGACATAATCCATTGTGTAGTATTTCATATAATCCATTAAGATTGATTTAATGCCTAACAAATAGTTATCAAATATCATGGAAACCCCTTGCCTAGCTCCCCCAAATTGGTCTCCATAAAGAAGACTCCCCTGAAGGTTCAAATCTAGAAGAGGCCACATATGATTATTCTAGGAGATCAAATATAAGGACTTGGTAATTGAACGTAGGCAAAGGTCTCAACATTCAATCAGGATATCCCTAAGAATATTGTTAAGGAGGAGGAACCATATGAGGGTCCCCCTCCTGATCTTTTATATTACTATTTTTCCATGCTTTTGGTATGTTATAGTTAGTTTTTATTAATTTTATTGGTCGGCCTTGGATTGGCCTATTGATACTTATGTATAATACTTTCATGGTTCTAAGATCCCTATAAAACCTAGTTATTTACCCTATCAAATAAAAAAAATGCCAAACTATCTCCGAATAAAACTATAAAACTTGATGAAACCTCTAACTCAATTAAAAAAGACATATTTATTGAACTCCCTAAATAATTTATAGAAAGTCTCACTCTATCACCCATAGTTAAATGACTTTCCTATCCTTTTAAGAAACTTACATCCACTATTCATTACATAACATGGAATTTTTTTGACAAAGGATTCGAAACGGGGGTGTCAGAATTCTCTAGTATACAAGTAGTTTGAAACATCATGGGAAACAATCATGAAGAAAAATATGAGACCACAACCTTTGATTTTCCTATTAATAATATTGTAGGTGATATATTCATGAAAAATATCCCTATCTACACTTTTCCCAACTATAAAATAGAAAATAATGAATATCTTGATATGTTTCTTTTTGAATTTGATGTCACATGTTTTAGTTATGACTCTAGTAGGGATGCTAAACAACTGAAGCTGTTTCCAACTACTCTCAAGGGTGAAACCCTTAGATGGTTTATGAGTTTGGGGAATAATGTAATCTCATCTTGGAAAGAGATGAATGATAACTCCTTATTCAAATATCAAGAGAAATGTGAAGGAAGGGACTATACAAGAAATGACATCTTCTAAATGTCATAAAATGGAGATGAACTATTGGAAGATTACTTGGAGAGGTTCATGTTTAGCCTACGAAATTCTAAACAAACCACTATAGATAGAGAATCTATCAATTTGGTATTTATGAAAGGAATTAGGTAAGAATGTCTTAAAGCATTGGATATGATGAGTAGCAGATTTGTCTCATGATTAACATGATATCACTCTCTTATGTAGAAATTACTCAAGATCATTTATGCAGAAAAATTGTAACAATCAAGCTCTATCACTATCAACATTCAAATCTAATGGATTATCAAAAATAAAAGTTAGTAATTTATTGAAAGACATGAAAAAATAAATCATCAGTCACCTAAATACAAAGTTAAATACCTTGCACACATGAAATAAACATGAAGAGATGAAGTAAGCCTTGAATGTATATTGTCCAGAGTGCCAAAGAAGAAAATTGATTACAAATGTTATGTTGCTCATGTCAAAGTAGTCATCATAACAAAATAAGATCCTGATTCATTAGAGATTGATTTTACTATAGGAGAAAGAGATCACATATTCTATGTTTCCTAATGAAATACATGGACATAAAAGTCACAAAATTAAAGTATGTCATCTAGTTCTCCATATTTTAATTCACATTTTTTTCTCCTTTTAATTGGCATGCATTTACTTCCTAGAATCAACCATCCCAACCAAAATCCTAAAATAAAAATTCACATTGGAAAAACCATCAATCCCAAAATAATTGGCAACAACACTAATGACAACCATAAAAACAACAAAATCATAACTATCAAAGGAATCCACCCTCTAACTAATGATAATAGTCATGGTAAGAGAATCAACCATGTCTAAACTAAAATACCACCTTTAGACAACTTCCACAACCCTATGTATAATAATAATCAACAATAATGATAATCATTCACAATCCACTTGCACTAAGATCCCCATATTTACCTTCCCAACTACACCCAATCCAAATAATAAGTAGATTCAACCAATATATAATAATGATGTGATAACTTACCCCACTTATTTAGTAGAAGTTGACAATGTTTAGATTAATTTAGGAAAGACTCTCCCAAATCCCACTCCACCCATAATAATGGATCCTCTTGAATATATCCATAATGTAGATATCCCATTCTGGCCACAAACTAACTGGACTTCAGATTGATTTCTACCAAATAGTACAAATTAAGCTTAAGAATCACTGAATGTCCCAATTTCATCTACACATCAAATATTTGTGCTCAAAATAATGTTGAGGCATCCCTATTTGGGGAATTATCTTATATGAAATGATAACCTCTCACATTTTCATCTCTAGTCAACTTGTGACCTAGAAATGTCATATTTTGGCCTTTGGACCCATTAAGTGAGGCACTTAAACAATTGTTGAAGTAGTAAAATCCTACACAAATCAAATTAAATGCTTAAGTGAATTTTCCATATGAAATTAGTAAGAATAAATTTAAAAAAAAGAAAATTTATTAAAAATGAGGTCATGATGATGTCATCATCCTCAAACTCAAGGAATTGGAAAGATCTCCCTAAATGCAATAAATTCAAAAAAAGAGAGCCATGATTAATAAATGGGATCTCTATCTAAAATATTAAATGCATGTCCCTTAAATCAACTAGGGTAAGTTTGAAGTCAACCACGATTAACTCTAACCTAACTACACTTGGATTAGAATTAGTTAGGAAGGTTATAAATACAAGGCCTCACCTAGTGATCCATAAGCTTTGGTAGTGTAATGATATTATGCATGCTTTTCCTCAAAGTTTAAATTGTTGTAGTGTTACCATGACCATTTTATAATCCAAGCCAATCTAGACTAAAGATAAAGCTAGCATTACCAAGGTGTCAATGAGAGGTGGAATAAGGAGCTTCATTGCTAAGGATTTCTTGATCACACAACTGAACATATCAATTCATTGCGAACAGACAACACTTGCTCTCATAGAAGGTAAACTTGCTTGTTTTTATTTCATTTGTTATTCACTTATGTAGTTCACTAGCTCCTTGAGTGTATAGGATAGAGGTGTAAGCCTTTTAGTTTGTTTCATTTGATTTATTTCTTACTAACACAATACTAATCTCCCCTCTACGTATTCCTATTGATCACATAATGGAATGCCTAGTGGGATGTGCACCCCACAAATTTATTAATATGGAATTTTAGAACCTCTTGATAACATTTTTCATCCTAAATTTTTTATTTAATGACCAAAATAGTGAAAAAATGAAGCTCACGATCGAGACATAGGAAGATGCAATTTTGCAATTATGAAATGTAATTTTACAACTATGAAATATGGTTTTGTACTATGGAGATGAAATATGGTTAATGTAATTTTACACTACTAACATGCAATTTTACATTATAAAAGTATGATTTTAAACTGATAGATGTAGTTTTGCATTACTAAAGTCCATTTTCTTTGATAAATGTGGTATTTTAACTAGTAAGTGTAGTATTGCATTCACAATCGATGGTATTGCACTAGTAAAGTGGTTTTACTTTGAAAGAGCTTGTTTTACTTGTAATATGTGATATTGCACTAGTAAAGTGTGGTTTTTTACTAACACAATCTGATGCAAGTAAAGTGCAATTTTGAACTAAGACATGCAATTTTACATATCGATTGTATTGCACTATAATTGATAGTATTGTATTATTTGGAAAAGAAAGAAAACTCAAGAACTCAAAATACAAGTTTGATTGATGGTTTTCTCTTTTAATTATAAATAATAAAACCCTCTAATGATTTTTTTAGGACCCAAAACCAAGAAAGGAAGTTTTTTAGCACTTTAAATTTTAAATTCACACTTCATTTGGTGCTTAAAAACAATTTAATCACTTTATTTTTGTTTTTCAAAATTAAAAATACAAAATAAAGATAAGGGGATAAATTTCAATTCATACTTAGTAATTTAAAAAAAACACAAATCCTAGAATAAGTGCTCTTAAGATCATTTTTTAATTCATTATTTGTCTCTTGTTTTATTTTCTTGTAAATCAAACTTAACATGTATGATCCCCCTATCATTTTTAGTGAAATCAGGTGACCAAAATTGATTGATTAATTACATTTGTCACTTATTATAATCTTAGAAGGAAAGTCATCTATGCTCTCCCCAAGTTTGAATAACTTAGGTGATCCAAGAAATGACCTTTAAAGTCCTTCTAGATCTATTTGTTTCTTTTATGCACTTGACTTATGGGCATGATTTCATCACTTACCCATAATTTATTTAGGGAAGAATTGACCTAGGATTTCATCTCCCAACATCATTTCAACCCCACTCCATGATGGGGTATACAAATTTAGGGTGACTTATTGGAATGTTAATTTGAGTGGTTAAACTAACTCTGTTAATGATATTTACCTTAGAACAATGGCCTAATCTAGACATCACACTTATATAAAGGATGTGGTTGTCAAAAGGAAAATAGATTTTTAAAATAAGCTAATTATCTTGGATCCAAATGATGTGTTTCACCCTAGTGTTAACCACATATATGGGACCATCTAGAAACAATAAAAACTTATAGTTTTTAAACAAACTCCACTTACTATAGAAATATTGTCAATGCAGGGACAGTATCCCAAAGTTCCATGTCACTATACAAATTCTTGGTATAAGAGGGGGCCTAAACAACCCTAGTTTTTACGTGCATCTAAATTTATTAGATTAACAAATTATTTCATCTCAAGGAGTTTATTGATGTAATTTGACAATATAAAGCAACCTTGTCAGTTTTGAAGGATAGGAAAATACACTTAAGTGTTTTTATGTCTATTTATTTTACTTGAATTATTTTGAGTTTTAAACTATTTTGTTTATAAAAAACATGTCAAAACAAGTCATGAACCAATCACATTTTTTACACCTCTTTTATACTAAATAAATGTTGTGCCGTCTGTTTGATGCCACACTTTGTCTTAGACATTTTCAAAACATTTGTGTGTGTGTGTGTGTGTGTGTGTGTGTGTGTGTGTGTGTGTGTGTGTGTGTGACTTGTTTTTAAGGGGTATCATTACACTTACCATTTCATCCCAATTTTTTACCTTAGAATTTTGAAAAAAAAATAATGTCATACCTTTTGAACCAGGTAGTGTCATTACACTGCTTGTATTATTTCAAAACCTTTATCTTGTGTAAAACCAAGTTCAAAACCATGTATGAATTTTGGTCTATATTGGTCTTGGTTTGCCATAAAATTTGGTCTATAATGTTGTATATTTTATAAACCAAGTCTTATAAGCAAATTTATAAATTGGTCTTATGAATTTCAAATTCAAACATTGAGTGGTTTATGTCTATGCCTTGATTAAATTTGGCTTAGGTGTTTGCCTCTTACTTTTGGATTATGCAACTTGGACTACTTCCATCCTTGCTTTAAATACTCATTTTCCTATATTTGGGAAATGTTTTATATTTTTTGTGCCTCACATATATTTCATTACTTAGAACTAACATCAAAAATCTCTTTTCAAGTACAACCTTAAGCATGATTAGTTTACATTTGAGTCTTGCTTATCACTTGGGATTGAATGTTTTACTCCTTGTTCTTAATTTTGTTTACTTGAGATTTATTTTACCAATTAGTTTTAGGCATGTGCTTAAGGTCCAATGTATTTTACCAATAGTCACGTTTGTGTTTGAATCCATGTGCCTAGTTTGAGTCCAAGTGTTTAAAATTGATAGATTAATTACCTTGCCATTTTACCTTGACCTAGTTTGTGTCAAGTCTAAATTTGTGCCATATTTACAAAGACCTAGAATTTTACCTTTCATTTTAGACCTAGTTTATTCCAAGTCTTGCTTTGTGTCATGTTCCCAAAGACCTAGAATTTTACCTTTCATTTTAAACCTAGTCTATTTGAAGTCTAGCTTTATGCCTTGTTCCTAGAGACCTAACATTTGCCTTAGTTTTTAGATTTCATTCATGCCATTTTGAGTCTAGATTTGTTCCATGTTTATAAAGACCTAGCATTTTCCTTAGTTTTAGGTTTAGTTCATGCTATTTTGAGCCTAGTCTTGTGCCTTATTCCTAAAGATGTAGCAACATTTTAGACAAAGGTTAGAGTTGTTTGAAACACTTTGCCAATAACCAATATTTAGGATTTACCATTTAATTGACCATTTTAATGTGAGATATTAGACCTTGAGGACATTTTAGACCAAATTGAACATTGACCAAATTTGGGGAATAATTTCATTCATAGGCCAAGTTTAGACCATTTGCCATTTAGAACACATTTTATGAATTTTTAGAACTCTAGATATTTTATTCATTAGGTGTTAGTCATTAATTTGGATATGCCTCACTACACTCATAGTGGAACCATGTACAATCTAGCTTATGATAATATGGTCATGAATGATAACTTTATTCAATAACCATATGGTGATGATGTAGTTTATGAGATGGATTGTTATCCTCCTTAAACTACTTAATACATAGAGTAAAGCGAAGATATGTTAACACACTACTTGGTTAACACACCTCCATATCTAGGTCAAGAGAAAGAAAAAAAAACATAATATCTCGATAGTGTGCCATCTTTTATTGACTACTTTGACAACAAACATACTATATTACCATGCCATTGACATATGACCCATAATTTTGATCATCATTTACTTGAAAATAAGGATGAGGTTTTATTCAGAGCCGTGGAGGTAGGGGCCAAGTTTATAGAAGACTTCCCCCATAAAATCCTACTTAGTCTATTTAGAGTGCTGAGAAATGTACCTTACACCCAAACTATCAAACATGCATCTACTAGTTACCCTCAAGCACTCATGTCAATTTCATATCAAGATATAAATATGCTTGCAAAAGGAAAAGGCCCCATAGAGGACCAATTTTCACAAATTCAATAAGAATATCAAACCTATCTTAATATAACATGTAATTTTAATGCCATGGCCATATCAAATACTCCAATCATAGAGCTAACTCCTTCAACAAGAGTACCAAATGATCAATAGGTCAAGCTAATCTTAGTGTAGATCCATTTTACCAAAGTAATTATATAGGTGACATGTTCAATGTACCATTTATTATGGAAGTGACTGTGGCCTCTACTCAAGACAAGGTGCCAAATATAGTGGATAACACACAAGTGCCTTCCAATCTAGGTTAAGGTGAGTTAAATGCACCTAAAAATAATCCATGACAACAAGTCCATTTGGTCAATACCATGAGTGGTTCATAATAGTTGGGGATAGGAATGCCTACTACCCAACTATAACAGGTTAATCCCAATCCTCAACCAACTAGTTTTTCAAGCATGCAACAATAGGGGCTAAGTAATCAGGTGTCAATCAATGTTTTGACCTAACAAGTGATAAATTTTATCCCACCTTAAAAGGTGATGGCTAATATTACATGGCAATAGGCATAATCCAATTTACCATTGAAATAGTCACAGAACACTATGCCACCTCAATAAGGGACAAAAAATGTTTCACTTCAACATGTAATGACAAATGTACCTCAATAGTTGTAAACCAATATACCTCAATAATCACACATGTTGTCTAATCAACAATGTCTTTATATTGGTCAAAGACAAACACCAAACACCCAACAAGCATCTAGTTCACAATAGGTGTTTTTACAACAAAGAGGTAACAACATCTAATAAATACCTATTAGGCAATAATTGCCTTTTACTTAGCAAGTGCCATAAATTCAAAGATAGGGCCTTTGTTAATAACAAGTTATCTTTATTCAGTTAAATTTAACTAGTTGGCTGTAAGTCCCTACTTAAACTTAATAGGCACAATACCTTATACAAAGCCATATCCTTTCATCATAACCCTAATTCCCTCAGACCCAGGGATGCAATCTAAATCCAAACTATAGACCACAAAATAATGGAGGAATACCTCAATAATATATTCAATATGAAAAACCTATTTATTTTTGTACAAGGTAAGCTTTAAAAATATTACAAAGAAGAAGTTGGTTAAAGAAAACCAACTCATGGGTATAACCAACCTGTCAACCAAAAATAAACAAAAAGTAAATAAAACATAAATAAACTAAATATTTTGGATCATAAAATAATCCAACAAACTCCCCTTTGATATAAAGGGGTATATAAGAAGAAAAAACTAGAGAAATGACTTTTAAATCACCAAAGGAACTCTGTCAAAATTGCAAGTGGTGTATTTTACCTTTGGCACTAATAAAAAAACTAATGCCACTCCATAAATAAACCTATAGAGAAAAATGGCTAATGATCATGATCAAATCCTACTCATCCCTAGTCAACATCGTATCATAATACAATAGAACATAATCAAACATGTCTAACTACATCAAAACACATAAGGTCCCACATAAGAACCCATCTAAGTGACAAATGCGTACTCTATATAACACATCTCTCTAATGTACAATAAACACTGATGACCTTTTCTCAACACTAAAGGTGTTGTCAACCTCTGTGAACTCATATTATCACTGATGACTAATCGAAGTCCAATAAATGTAATATCTTATCCCCCTATTAGGTGAGAGTTGAGAATACATGCATTCAGAGAAATAAAAAAACTAAATCTATCTATTCCATGCCATCAAATATTAGATATAGAAATCCAAGAATAGAACTAAAATCAAGAACATAAGATAAAATTTTTTACTACAATATATCATATTCTTGAGCCTAGTAGCTCATACAAGAAGGGTGAATCACTGATTACTCAGAATAAGCTATCAGGTCCATCGAGACCATAGACCTCAACCATATAATATGCCTCCTGATCAGTGGATGTGTCATAACAAATAAAATAACTGGAGTAACTACAAGATCTACTGCTAGAATGATCCACATAATTTGCTTCAACTTTTTTTTTGTGTAGAGAGAAGGGTCATCAAGAATGACACACATTGATAAGATGTCCAATACCACCACATTTGAAACATGTGGGATATTTCCTATGTCTACGAGATCTAGAAGATACTAAATCACTAGAATAACTATAAGAGTGATAATAATTATTATGATGATGTTTGCATTTTGGAAGACCCTAGAGAGTGATGATGTGAATGTTGTGGAGACCATCATGAATGGTGTGGAGAATGTCTCTGAGAGTGTTTCATATAATGCTTCTAAATTTTTTTCTATACATGGTAATGATATCTATGCTAAGACCTATTCTTTACATAGTGAGCCTCTTCAATAGGCATAATTTCCTCTTTATAAATTATCTCTTATGCTAAGTCAACAACTCATAGGTGGTGTTAAATGTGGTTCCATTAAGCTTATCACTAAGCTGTAGCATTTGAAAAAAAACTGTATATGTAGAACTAAGGTAATTCAATGTGATGAAAATTAACATGTCATCATCAATTTTACCCCTATAGTACAATACTCTTGTTTTAGGGTTTTCATGTAGGAATGATATTTAGAGACGTCTTCATTATCTGCTAGTTTATTATTCAAAAGATACATAAGAAGGTTAATCTTATTGTATGTATGTCATTTGTCATATAAATATTTTAATACTTTTCATGCTTTCCATGCACTAATTTTAACTACCTCATTATTAATGATAACATGTTCAGTGCAAGGTAATCTTAAAAGTGCGAATGCACACTTTATCATTTTTTTGATATTCAACCAATTTTGCTTCTTTAGTTGGTGGCGTAGTCTCTTTCTCAGTGATTTCCCACAAGTCATTAAACATGAGGGCATTCTCCATGTTTATACTACATTATTTGTAGTTTTTAGGTGATATTTTACCATTTTTTGAGATCAAACTCACAATTTTTGTCATGATGCAATAAAAGAGAATTTTTTTTGAGGAATACTATTGGGGTTTAGCTTTTACTACTGAATATATTTTGATTACAAAGATACAAGGATTCTCATACTTGTAAAAAAAATACATCTTATATCACCATTATGATCTATTAGAAATCCTTTACACCTTTACATCTCCAATAACCAAATATTTCCTTAAGTTAAAAAAAGTTTACCAAAAATAAACTATGGGTTTTGAAATAGTAACCTCCAAATTTTCAAGAGACTATCAAAATTGACCCATCCAACTTTTCCTTAATCACTTTGTAATTATAAAATAAAATAATTCTATATATCTATATTTTGATGGGGATGTGTGATAAAATTATATTTCACTTACACAAAAAAAATTGTGCTATTTTTTTACTTGTGGAGTAAAAAAAATGCATCGGATTTTGGATGGTGGAGCATGTAAACTTAACTATGTAATTTTATTTATTAGAACTACATGATTCCCTAGATGATTTACTTTTCATGTTGTCCTTTAGCTATGTCATTGAATAAATAAATTTATAAATACAACCAAGACATACCTATTACCAATTCAGGGTGCAACTTGGGAGTGTGCGGTAAGGATTTGGAGAAGAAGATGAAGGCCGAAATTGCTTCTTTAAAAAATTAGATCCACTCAAAACAATGTCTTCTCAAAATGAATCTTCCTTAAGAAATTAAGGATGCACATGAAAATAAATTAGAATAGTTGAGGAAGCTTTTAGAGTTACAAGCTCAATCAAAAGTTGAATGTAAAATGGATTTATGTTATAGAAAAGTTAAAAAAATTGAGAGGAAGATAGAATAGAGGATACGTCAGTTAGAAAAACAATAATGTGTAGCTTTGGAGCATATAGGGGAAGAAGGGATTGCACAAGTTAGATAAATTTATCAATAATGGAAGGGATTATGATATTAATAGGCATTAAATAATTTTGTCAAAAAATGATACCACTACTGCTCCATTTATATCATTGTGCCATGTGTGATTATATGATATAGAACTTCAATCACCAAAATAAATGTGTTTTCTAAAATCCTCCTTTGATTTATTATAGTGTTTTGATACCACTATAAGCCATGTAATAATGGAGGAATAACTTAGTAATATATTCAATAGTAAATGTTTATTCATTTTTATACAAGGTAAGCTTTAAAAATCTTACGGAGAAGAAGTTTATTAAATAAAATCAAATCACGAGTACCCATAAACCAAGAATAAACAAAAACTAAATAAAACATAAACAAACTAATTATTTTGGATCATAAAATAATCCAACACAAACCATAATATTCATCAATAATCTATACAATATCAATAGCCACATCCCAATCTATGGATGCATATTTTTTGTCTATTCACCCATCAAACCAACATTTTAAAACATTCCATACCACCATTGTACCCTGGTCAAGGTAATCCACACCTAACCATCCAATAATAACCACAACCAAATGCACCATCAAGTTTCTTAGATCAAAAACTACAATAAATGAAGGATGTGATTGCCACCATTCAGATTAGAAAGCAAACCAAGAAATTCAAATTGGATGAAAAGTGTGTTCATACCAATTGAACATGGAATATCTTCTTATTCCATTTCCTCTAGGTTATGAACCACCAAAATTTGATAAATACAAAGGTAAGGGAGCATCTAATAGAGTTCTTTGTCATTTTTTAGTGAGTGGCCTATAGTGACATTTACTTACTCCTATTTCCTTAAAGTCTTGGTGGATAAGATTTGGAGTGGTTTATCAAGTTACCAAAAAATTTAGTATCTTATTTTGATGATATCTCAAACAAGTTTGTGAAACATTTCTCCTAAAATCTTGAGCATGTTATTTAGTAGTAGATTTGAGTTAGGATAAACAAAAATTTGGTAAGATATTTATGAGATACTTATAGAGATGGAGATCACTTGCTAGTCGCTTCACCCACAACTTATCAAATAAAAAATTGGCAGCTATGTTCACCAAAAATTTACACATCGAGATATCCTATCAATTAGAGCTTCAGTATGTGCACACATTCAAGGAGATCATTGAAAAAGGTTTACATATTAAAAAGAACCTTATCAACAAAATAATTATCATGTTAACCTCCTCAAACTAAAATAATAGTCAAAATTAAAATGCAGGCCCAAGTTAGAACCATAGACTAGTCTAAGTGTAAGTGTATACACTAGACAAAGTGAAAAACTATGAAAAACCCACACCATACAAATAAATCAGAAACATTTTTGTTAATGGAGTAACTGAGTTACACCATGTTCAAATGGTGTAAACACTGTCTACTCAAACTATGCCACAAATGTAACTTGTTCTGTATCAACATCCTATCCATCAAGTAAAACCTATGCCTCAAGCTAGACCAAAACCTCAAATGCTGAAAGTACCACCTATACAAACCCCTCCTACAGGAAGAAGACCCAATATTAGAATCTTTAGTGACCTTGGTGATCTCATTGAAATAGTGTTTCATAAGCTAGTCATGGCTAATATGATTAGTTGGCTGATTCCAAAACACTATCCTAAGGGTATACCATATCCAAAATAGTATAAAGAATAAGAGCTATGTGAATTCCATCACGTTCATAAACATTTCATACATCATTGTGTGTATTTGAAGCACATTATTGAAAATATGTTATAAAATGGAGAGATCTAGTTGGATAATAGAGCATCTACTTCCAATCAAAACCTGGGTATATACCAAAATATTTTTCCACAACATAACAATTCCAATAAATAATAGAAAAAATTAAGTTTATGATAAAAATAACAATAATGAAGACCACAACAAGAATAATAAAAAAAAAAACAATATCAGTAAAAACAATAATGTCAACTAAATGGGAGGAACCAAGGCCATAATAACCCTAACAACTAATAGACTTACCACATAGTTAAACATGACTACAATAAATTTGTAGGTCATATTTTAAGTGGGCATGTTTCCACCATTACCATAAATCCTCAACCAAATGCCAACAAACTAGGACCATTAGCTAATAATACCAATCAATCTACCTATGCTGATAATCCTTCATTGACAAGTGATATTAACCAAGTACAACATCAACCAAGGATTACTATTTTAAGACCTTATGTTGATAACTCTTCATTACCCCATGACCATAATCAAGTACAACATAAATAAATAATTATCCTCTCCATCCCATTTCCATAATTTTCTAGTATCAATAGTCCTGTATCCAATCTGAATTATGTAATTACAACTCGGTGGTCTAAAATTACCATCACAGGCCCACAACCTCTTGCCAATAAACCAATCCAACCCCATATGCCATCTAGGAACAATCCAAATACCACTATTAAGGAAAGTACATATGACATTATGGAACAAATCTAAAAGACACTTACAAAAATCTCCATTCTAGATTTGTTGTATATGTCTACTTTTCAAAAGAATATCCTAACATAACTCCTAGGCCAATCTCAAGTTCCAAATGACATAACTTGAGAAATTTCAAGATTTGGTTGGACACCTAACCCTAGGCCAATAGTTGACCTTTGACCAAAGTGATATGTTATCCCTTATCCCTCTCCATAACAACTTGTTATACATTAGCATTGTCATCACATGACACAAAGTAAAATGTGTCCTCATAGACAATGGATTGGGTCTAAATATTGTGTCTTTGAAGCTAATCAAGCATATAGTATATACAACAACTAACCTATAACCAAAAACTATTACTATCAAAGCCTACGACATTAAAGGATGGGAATCAAAAGGAACCATAAGGTTGCTAGTGATCATTGGGCCCTTGACCCATGATACACTCTACCATGTGATAGATATAGACTTATCATACAATTTAATTTTGGGTAGACCATGGATACATGAAACTCATGCAATACCTTCAAAATTGCACCAGTGTCTCAAGTTCCCTCACTAAGGGATGGAGGTAACTATCCATGGAGATATACAACCATATGAACATTGCAAGCATTTTGAGGTTGAATATGAAAGTTACAACTACTAATTCAGCCTAAACCTAGTACCCAAAATGATATTGACAAAGAGATACTTGTCAAATTTCTAGAGGCTAATTGTATAGAACTTGATAGCCTTACCTCATCATCACATGCACCTCCTATTCAAATGTCTAATCATTTTATCATTTTAGACAATGGTCTAGGAAATAATTTTACTCATGACACATTGCATATTGTAGAGATCCCATAGAACCCCAAGTCCTATGGAAGGCCTAAAGCTAAACTCGCTTGCATGGAATGATGAAGAAAAGGAAAAGGAAAGCTTCATATCCTAGTGCTTTTTATTTTAACATCAATCACTAGCCAAGAAGAATACCTATTTGAGAATGATGATTCCTAGTTGTACAATGACAAATTATCTATTTATTACCATAATGAAAAGTATCCCATCCCTAATAGGATCATGGATAACCATTCCTATGAAGGTGGAGGCCTGGGGATAAATCAACAAGGCACCCTTAAACCCATTTGTATGACTAGGTACAAAATAACCTATGGTCTCAAATTTAAACTGCCTGGGGGTGATCCCATGTATTTTATTCATGTTCGAATGCCAATGACTAGTGATGATGATGTTGAAATTTAAGCAAGGTCTGATCATAGCATTTACAAAAACCTTTCCAGTACCAAACTATTTGATGCAAATACCATTTGTACCATTACACCAATAATCCAACATTCCATGCTTACCCTTTATCATCCTCAACTTATAGATTGGTACCAACAAGAATCCACAATATTGTTAGATGAGTTTTAGAATGATGAGGCCTTTTGTGATTTTTTAGGCCTAAGAGATAATGTTCCGTTGGGAGACCACAAATAAGGGTTATCTATCAAACTAGATTCTGTAACTTATTTTGGAGAGTGGGTGAACACCCTTAGTCAAAAATAAAATAATCAAACATTGAGGTCCCAAAGTGAAAACTTCTTTGAGAATCTTTTGTATTAGGATAAAATTAAAGAAAAAGGCCAGTCTCTTGATGAAAACCTATTTTAGGTGCCACTAGATGGGGTTGTTCACCTTTCTTCGAATGAATCTTAGGAGATCACTAATGATGAACTTACTTTTGGGTCTTCATTTAGTAAAAAATAACATTCCTTTAATATTCAAGAATGTCTTATGACATTTGTTACATGGCCATTTATATTATTAGGAGATTGAGATTCATCTTGCTTAGGAGAGATTGAAGAACCAGTCTAACTAGAGGACTTTGCCATTGCAGGCCAATTTACATCCTTACCAACCATTGTCAAAGATGGATTGACTCTCCTAATAGAGGATACTATAGAAGTCAACATTAGGACTCTAAATGACCTAAAGTGGATCAAATTAGGCACGTCCCTCATTAAGGCAGAATGTGAAGTTTTTATAGCACTTTTAAGGGAATTTGTTGACATTTTTACATGGGCCTATTTGGTCATGTTGGGTTTAGACCCTACCTTGGTTGTACATCACCTTTTTTTACATCTTGATGCTAAGCATATGAAATATAAATTGTATAAGATACATCCTTGTATTATTGTGTTAATTAATAAAGACTTGGAAAAAGTCTTGGAAGCAAGATGCATTAGACTAATCGACTATTTAGAGTTGATCTCAAACATTATGCCTATCAATAAAAATCCATAAGGGATCAAAATATGTACTCATTTCAGAGATATTAATAAGACCTCCCCAAAGAAGAATTTCCTTTGCTAAATATTGACATGATTTTTAACTCCATATATAGGTATGAAATGTTATCCCTCATGGATGTCTTTTCAAGATATAATCAGATCAAGATCGCATCATAAGACCAACACAAGACAACATTCACCACTTATTAGGAATGTTTTTCTATCAGGTTATGTCATTTGAAATCAAAAATGTTGGGGTCATATATCATAGAGCTATGACCATTATATTTCATGACATAATGCATAATATTATAGAAGACTATGTCAATGATATATTGGGTAAATCAAAGACCTGTGCAGGTCATCTAACAATACTACAAAGAATATTTGAAAGGATTTATGAGTAAAATGTTCAAATTAATCCTAAAAAGTGCATGTTTAATGTAACTTTATGGAAATTTTTAGTTCTCATTATCTCTTATTGAGGCATTGAAGTTGATCCTACCAAGCTACAATCCATTACCTAGATGCTACCACTTTCCACTTTGGAGTAGTTCCATAGTTTGCAAGGAAAAATCTAGTTTATCACGAAATTCATTTTTTAGTTGGCTAATAAATGCTATCCCTTCACTCACTTATTGAAGAAAGGTATTACATTTATTTGAGATGAATAATGTTAGAAAGCCTTTGAGTGACTGAAAGAATATCTTGCCAATCCACTTGTTCTATTACCACCAATGCCAAGGAGGCCATTTATATTGTACCTATCTTCCATTGACAAAGCCTTAGGGGTAATTTTATCTCAACATGATGAAAATGGGAAATAACATGTCATGTAATATATAAGCTATACATTAATAGAATATAAACATAGCTATATACCAATATAAAAAACTTGTTTAGCTATGATCTTTGCAACCTAGAAGTTGCGTCATTACATGCTTAACAATAAAACCATTGTCATTTCTAAAGAAAATCCGCTCAAGTATCTAACTATCAAAGATAGCTTTACTAGGCCACATGGTTAAATGGATCATGCTATTAAGTGAGTTTGAGATTGAGTATATCAATCAAAAGGCCATAAAGGGACAAATACTTGTAGACCAACTTATTGAAGATTCCCTTTGAGATACTAAACCACTCACTTTTGCATTCCTAGATGAGTCCATAATGACCATCATAGAAACACCTCCCGAAGAGTAGCAATTAAAGTTATAACTTGATGGGCCATTCACATCTCATAGATCAAGGGTAGGCTTATTATTTGTTACACCATAATGGGATATTATTCCCAAATCAATTTGTATTAGCTTTCCTTATACTAATAACATGGATGAATATGAAACACTCATTTTAGTGCTTCATCAAATAATACAATGGAACATTCAACATTTCATGGTTCATGGTGATTCTCAATTAACCATCAATTAGGGTATAAAACACTTTCAGGCCAAAAATGATCATTTGATACCATACAAGGCCATGACAGACATTCTTAAACAATAGATTTCTTGCATATAGTTTGAAAACATACCTTAGGCTAGTAATAGGATAATGAATTCCATGTCTACCATTAGTTCTTTGATCCACAATGCAAACAAGGTAAAATACTATCAATTCCCCATTAAACATTTTTTAATGCCTACTCATGAACCTTTGAACATTTTACTGATCTATGATATTATTGGTCCCAGTTCTATTTGGTATTTAGACCTATATAATTACCTTCATAGCCATGTCCTTCCACCAGACCTATCTTGTAAATAACAAAAAGCCTTTATACACCAAGCCTCTCACTATACCTTACTTGACCCAACCTTTTACCGTATAATCTTTGATGAAACTTTAATTCATTATTTGAATTCAATAGAAACCACATTAATATTGATGGAAGTTCATAAAGGAGTATGTGGAGGCCACACCAATAGGGTTGTCCTTGCCAAAAAGATCCTACATAATGGTTTCTATTAGCAAACCATGGAAGTAGATGTAACTACTTATGTAAAAATATGTGAAAAATGTCAAAGGCATGCCATTTTAACTCATGCTTCATCTAGATCACTCAAACTGATGCTCACACCATGGCTATTTATAACATGGGGACTCGATCTGATTGGGAAGATTAACCCTACCTCATTTGATGGCTATAAACACATACTCACCACCATTGAGTATTTCACTAAATGGGTTGAAGTTATACCTCTCACATGATTGGAAAGAAAAGTTACAAATTTATATTCAACCATATCATATGTTGTTATGGTATCCAATCTGACATTATATCCGATAATGATAGATTATTTAAAAAAATATGTCAAAGCACTCTGTGTTGAGTACACTATCACATAACATTTTTCCACTGCATATTACCCATAAGATAATGGAAAAGGAGGCATTTAATAATACCATGATCAATATTCTTAAGAATATTTTCAATGATACTAGCCACAATTGGCACTTATAGATCTTATATGTCCTCTAAGAATATCATATTAATTACTGTACTCTAATAAGAGCCACACCATATTCCCTTGTGTAAGGCACTAAGGCCATTCTTTTGATTGAGGTTGAGTTACCTTCTCTATGTATCTCATTGAAACACACCTTAGATAAAGGAATACTATAGAGTATCTCACCTACAAGAGATAGAGTTACTTGATGAAAAGTGTATGGCTATTGTGAATAGCCTTCAAGCATATCAAAACTAGTTACGTGGTCTATATAATCCACTGGTCAAACATAAAGAGTTTGAGCTAGGTGATCTTATCCTCAAAGAAAATTAGAAGAAAACCATGACTGAGAAAAATAAAAAGGGCAAGTTCAAGCCTAATTGGATAGGCCCTTATGTCATAATTACCAATTAGCGCTCTAGAGCATACAAGCTTTCTATACAAGGCAAAGATGAACTTAATGAGCCCATAAAAATCATACACATCAAGCGTTATTTTACTTGAGAGACCCTAGATATTATTTATGAGGATCATTTACATTGTATTGTAATATCATTTTCCTTGTATTATAATGCATATCATTCTTACCATACCTATCCCTATTGACCAAAGTTGTTTTACCCTCCCTTACCCACCTATTTTTGACCTTGGTTCTGCTCCATTGGTTCTTTAGGCACCTTAAGCTAGGGGATTTAGATCAAGTTTGAGTAGTTGATTCAATATTATAAATACAGGTAATATCTTGGACTAGTATGATGGTGGTTTATCACTTGTATTATTCATTATTATCACATTTTACTTTCATTCTCAATGTTATTAATTATAACCACCTTTGGGAAAATTAGTATCATTAACACATGCCATTATTTCCTAATAATAAATTCCCATGGACAAATTAGGAGCAATAAATTTACCATGCATTATCACATCACTTTGCCATTCTTGTTACTATACTATGCTATTTACCTAATTCATAAACTTTCTTCTACCTAGTCAATTTCTTCCACTATAAGATAGAACTAGAATGACTCGAGGTCTCATTCTGGGACTATGTAGGCAATGATCAATTTATGTCAAGGTCAGCTCAGTCACACCTTTCCCACACTCTCACCATTTTGTGAGTTGGACTGTTTAGTCTCTCATAATTCTCAATTAAGTTGAGATGATTTGAAAAATACACAAACATTGGTTAAAAAACTAGAAAATCCTAAAAATCACAAAATCATGAAAATTGGCTTAAAATTTCCACATGAGATATAAAGCCATTAAATTTTTTTGGGATGGGCCGTCTTATTTTTTCACTTTATTTTTAGTCCACCTTCATATTTTTCCTCCCATTTATGGGAAAATTACATCAGTCTGAGGTCCATATGGACTATGCAGGTAGAACTTAGATACATGGGGTATCTCGTGTTAGCTCAAACAAACCTTCATTTCTTTTTTAACCACTTATTTACCTTAAGGATTCTCAGACTCCTATCTATTTCATAAGTAACCACTTGTCCTTTAGTTTATTCATCCTTATTAGCCTTAACCATACACTTTCTCCATTTTTTGAGATTATATTATGACCATTGTGCATCTAACTTTGATGAATTAATGACCACTTGGGTTTTCTTACACTCTCACTATTTTACGAGTGATTTCTAGTTGAATGCTCTTGTTATTTTATGAGACCTTTCATCTTATGATCTAGCCATTTTGTGAGCTTGATCTATTTTTTATAATTTGATGTAGTAATCATTATAAACTTAGTTCATGTGTGAGTGCTTATCTATTGCCTTTTAGTGTGGTTTTAACCTAAACCATACTCTCACGCTTGCATAATTTATTCATGTCAACAATATCTTAATTATGAAATGTCACCCCTCTCTTTTTATATGCACTCACCATTCCCATATTCATCTACACATCCACCATGTTTCCTTATCATTAATTTTATTCTATCCCATATCCTTGGAGAACTAAATTTGGGTTGAAGTTCATATTGGATCTTGCATCCATGGTTTTATGTAGGTAGCATCCACTTGCCTAGTGCATTTGGAGTCATCTTAAATACCCCTTATTTTTATTCTATCCCCCATATTTTTTTGTTTATCTCATTGTTTCTTATAGCCTAGGGGCAATGTTTATCCTCTTTTTTGTGTGTCATTATACCCTATTACCTAGGGGAAACATTGTTCATATTTTATTCTTGCATTGTTATACCTACATCATTATTGTCTAGATTAGGGTTCACTTTGTCGTCAAGAGAAACACCTATATCACACACATATAGATAATTTGTTTTATGTTTAAACTAACATTGTGATTAACCATTGTTTATGTTTATTTGATTGTTTGGTTCACTTTTTTTTATTAGTGTTTTGTTTTTGTTCAATCATTTTTATTGGTGTTTTGTTTTGTTTTATTTATTTGTTTATTTGCCTATTTATTTGATTTCATTATTGTGTCTTGGCCTAGTATATATGTGTTCATTGGGTGATTAATTATGTATTATACTTAATTCCATTCATATTCATATGTCAACATTGTCATCATGGTTTTATAATTAGTACATTGTTTTCAATTATTTATTAGATCGGGTGTCAGTCCTTATGCATATTACAGCTCGGTCAACATGGTATTTTATATCATGATGCATAACATCATGTGATAAAATAAAATTTAGTTTGGTATATCTTATAATTAATGGTTCCATGGTATTTATCCTTATTCATTCTTGATAAATTATTGACCTATCAAAATATTAACCTAATAAATTGACCATTTTTTAATTTATCTAGATGTTAATGATTATAACCTCCTTTGGGAAAATCATTATCATTTTAATAACCTACTAGAGAATGTTTTAATTTTGCTAATTATTATAACTACCTTTGGGCAAATAATTATCTCTATCTTCTCTACTAGGACATTTTGCATTACACTGATGATTATAATTACCTTTAGAAAAATCATCTTTTTTTTATCTAACCTACTGGGGCATCTCAATGTGCCATTGATTATAAAAAACTTTTGGAAAATCATTATTTACACCCCCTTTACCTTTAATTTGAATTGTTTCCTTCATTTTATGGGACCGTTCGCCAACCTTATTTGCTACCTGCTCCTTCGAGGGGGCATCTAGGGCTCTTCCATCACCTTCTAGGGCATTAGGCATTAAAAATTTTTTTAATTTGAGAATACATTACTATGCCTATAGCTTGAAATTATTTTATAAATAGGGAAAAACTATAGACACCCCATTCTATCCATAATTGGCTTCCAATCAGACTTCAAATTGATTTTTATCAAATAGTGCAAATTAAGCCTAAGAATCACTAAATATCCTAATTTCATCCACACATTAGACATTAGTTCTCAAAATTGTGTTGAGGCATCCCTATTTGGTGTATTATCTTATATGTAATAGTAACCTCCCACATATCCATCTCCAGTCAACTTTTGACCTATCATTGTGATAGTTTGGCCTTTGGACCCATTAAGCAAGGCAGTTCAACAATTCTTAAAGTATTAAAATTTTAAGTAGAATGAATTAACTAAGAAAATAAAATTGAATTCTCAAGTGAATTTTTCATGTGAAATCAGTAAGAATATATTTTATAGAAAGGACAATTCAATAAAAATGAGGTCATGATGATGTCATCATCCTCAACATCAAAGAATTAGAAAAATCTCCCTAAATGCAATAAATTTAGAAATGAAGAGCCATGCCTAATAAATGTGATATCTATCCCAAATATTAAATGCATGTTCCCTCCTTAATTCAATTAGGGTTAGCCTTAACTCAACTAGGGTTAGTTTGAAATCAACCACTATTAACTCTAACCTAACTACACTTGGGTTAGAGTTAGTTTGAAAGGTTATAAATAAAAGGCCTCACTCATCGATCCATAAGATTTGGTGGTGTAATGTTATTATGTAGGATTTGCCTCAAAGATTTAATTATTTTAGTGTTACCATGCCCATTTTATAAGCCAAGTCAAGCCAAAGCCAAATCCAACATTACCAAGGTGACAAGGAGAGGTGGAGTAAGGAGCTTCATTGCCAATGATTTCTTGATCACACAACCAAGCACATTAACTCATTTCCAAAACATAAAACTTGCTCTCATGGAAGGTAAAATTGATTGTTTTTCTTTCATTTATTAGTTACTTGTGTAGTTCACTAGCTCCTTGAGTGTCTAGGCTAGAGGTGTAAGATTTTTTATGTGTTTTGTTTGATTTTCTTTCTTACTAACATAATACTAATATCCCCTCTATGTATTCCTATTGATCACACACAACCCACCAACTAATCCAAAACCATCCAATAAAAATATTGATCCTGAACTAAACATAACCACCAAAAAAGTAGTATCAAATATTCCTTTTTTGGAAAAACTCAATCTACAAAAACAAGAACTAGAATTTGAATTTGAATTTGTAGGCCAATTGAAGAATGTTTGTTTTAAAATACATTTTTCACAAAAAACTAGGGATGTTCCTATTTATACCAATGGTATCTAATAAATCTTCCTTAAGAAACATGTCTGGGAAAAAAATATCCTAAGGCTATCCATGTGGGTGGGCAACTTGTGGATATCATGTTGGGCAACATCCTTCCAAGCAAATACTCTTATCCAAGTAGCCTAGTTATTGATTTTTTCATCAATGTATCCATTATTAAAAAAAACTTGATTATTTTATGTGCATATATTAATGTCATGACCAAATAAACCATGAGAAAAGTTAACCTTTCATGCCTTTGTGAGACATCCACTGTTTTATATATGGTTGACCATTCAAATGTAAAACCTGAGGAAGTCATCAAGGATTTTATTATTACAGTATACTTATGGGAATATCCCATTGATTTCATGGTATTACAACCAAAAACAAACCTATGTATATGTACTATAATATTATGAATACCTTGGTTGGCCATAATTGATGCATGCATTAGCTGTATGTGAATAAAAATGTTTATTTCCAATCGCAACACCATGAATAAACTAGTTTTGTATCCACCTACCTAACCTTTATTAGATGAGGAGAAATATCCATGGGTATAAGTGGATGATGATGACCACATTACCTTGAAAACCCTACTCACCATTGAATGAAACCCTTTATTATAAAATTAAGAGGAAGACATAATAACTTCCAATGTCCTACAAAACATATATACATTACACCAACATGCTACTAACATTCTTGATACAAACATTGTACCATTTCCATTATATTTCTTGAAGAAGACATCTTAAACAAATAATAGTATATAAATAATTTTCATTGTCTCATACCACACACTTGATGCCTTGGAAATATTATAGGAAACATTTAATCCATGACAACCTTGTCACAAGTGGATATACTACCAAGGAGACCCCTTAATGCCAAAAATAAACTATATTCCCAACAAGAAAGATAGATAGTCACCATGATTCAAAAGCATAAAATAATGTTTTCATGAGACTATCATGATATATGAAAAATGTACCCAAATTTTTGCACTCATCACATATACATCAAAGAAGAGTGAAAAACCATTAGACAACCTCAAAGAAGGGTAAACCTTGTTATCCAGGAAATTGTAAAATATAAATTACAAAATCTCTTATATGCATGATTTATATACCCCATATCTGATAGCAAATGGGTTTCTCAACTTGTCATTGTCTTAAAGAAGAATGGAAAATGATGTGTTTATATGGACTATTGATAATTAACACTACCAAAAGGAAATATCACTTTATTCTCTCATTCTTTGTCCAAGTACTTGACACCCTTTCTATAAAGAAGTATTTATCTTTCCTCAATGGTTTTAGTAAATACAATAAAATTAGAGTTTCAACACAACACCAAGATAAGTCCACATTTACATGTACTTGGGGTAATTATGCTTATTCAGTCCTACCATTTGGGCTATGCAATGCTCCTTCCACCTTTTAATAGATAGTTTTGAGAATTTTTGCCAATCCATCCCATGCTTGTGTTGAAATCTACATAGATGACTTCACGATCTATAGGGACACTTATAATGAAGCCATTCCAAACTTGGAAAAAATTCTCCAATGTTGTCAAGATAATAGCTTGTCATTGAGTAATGAGAAGTGTTACATGATCATGCAAGAATAAATTGTATTGAAACACCATATTTAAAACTTAGGGAGTGAGGTAGACCATAATAAGATAGAGGTGATAAAAAAACTTTCCCACACCATAAAAATAACAAGATGTATGAATTTTTCTAGGACATGTTAGATATTATCATAGGCTCATCAAATATTTTAGCAAGATAATAAATCCATTATTTGTTTTGATTGGAAAATATACTAATTTTGTATGGACTAATGCATGTGAAGAAGATTTTAAAATTATCAAAGACTTACTTGTGATAACACCCATGTTAATAGGTATAGATTAGAATCTACCCTTACACATTCATATTGATGCATCTAGCATAGCACTTGGAGTAGTCCTTACGAAAAGAGAGAGGTCATGCAACCATGCTATATATTTCACCAAAAAGAATCTACAACATGAAAAAATAAACTAAAAAGTCACAAAAAAGCAATTCCTCATAGTAATGTATGCTATAAACATATTTTGAAATTACATTACTTTTTGTCATGTTTTTATTCATACTGATCATATTGCTATTAAATACTTAATGAAAACATAATAAATGAATGGTAGGATAATCAGATCATTTTTGTTTTTACATGAATTTAATATTACTATTGTGGATAGGCTTGGTAAATATACTGTAGTTGTAGATTTGCTATCTAGATTATAACCTGATGAACATAGTCCACTAGTAGATAGATCTTTTCCTAGCAAACATATCTTTGATTTAACTATTAATACTCCTTAGTTTGTAAATATTATTAACTATTTAGATGCATGTTAGACTCCTACACATTTTTTAACCATGTAAAAGCACAATTTTCTAGGTAAAAGCATTCCATATTCATAGATTTATGGATACCTCTTCCACAATAGACCTTATTTATTATGAGAAGATGTGTGAGAAAGGATCAAGTGTTCGATATAATTTGAGCATGTCATGATGAACCATGAAAGGGTCATTATATATAAATTAAGAAAACTTAAAAAATAATTACTATAAACATCTAATTCCTATAACCATTGTGTTAAAATTGTCAATCTTACTCAAAATTTGTGAAAATACATAATTTTAGCCAAAATCACTAAAATGCACTAAATAGTTCAAGCTTGTCATATACAAGTGCCAATTTAGGCTAATATATCCGTAAATGGGGCAATGAATTTTATGTGATTATTAACATTTCTCAAATCATTTTGAGTCAAAATGGCAAATAATGCAATTTGATGCTCCGAACCATTGAACTCTTCTAACTCAGAAGCACACGACACATGCATGTGTTATTTCATGTCGACAATGTCCTAAATGGGGTATTACTCTATATGAAACTAACACCTTTTTATAATTATACTCTATTCAAATTATGACCCATTAAAATGACATTTTGACCAGTTTGATTAAGTGAATAATCGATTTCCAAAGAATTACATACATTTTTATTAACCTCACTTAAGCAAATTAACCCAATTCAAGGGGTTAAGTGGAAAATACATGAAAGTTATTGAAAATATATTAATTGTAAATTCATTATTCAATTATGCATCAGCTTATGACATCATCAGTGGGGTGGCATTCATAAACCACAAATAGAACAAATATCTAGTTTAAGCCCTCCCATGCCTTATTAATGCCCCTTTCTTCCAAATATTAATGAGGGTATTTATGATTTGAGACTCCAAAATTGAATTTATTCTTGGCCACACATATTTATCTCAAGATGGATGGTCATGGTTGATTTTGATCATTTCCAAAAATCTATAAATACAAGGGTCTTCACTCATCCTTTCAATCTTCTTTGGTGTAATTTTTTTTATGTAGAATTCTCCTCACAAGCTCTTTTTGTGTAGTGTTATTATGCTTAATTTGCAATAGGATAGCTTCAATAGAGGCATACATTTGATCAAATATCATGAGTCTATTTTCATTGGTGCACTGAAATATGATGGAGGAGCAAACCACACATCATTGCTAAAGACTTGAACACTAAATCAAGGGGAAAATCATGTTTTGAGATGCATTTGGAGGTGGGATGCTCGTGGGAAGGTTTGATGCATATTATTTCTTTCAATAGATCTTTATTTTAATTTTCAAACCCCATTGAATGATTTGGCTTAGTTAGTTATGTTCTTTATGTATTTTTTTGACTAATGTATGATCTAACTCACTTTATATTTCATCTCTACATCTTGGCACACCTAGTGGGGCCACGTATTCCATAAAATCAAGGAGACTAATTTGAAATTATTAGATATTTTTAAAAATTCTTAAAAATCTTTAAAAATCAAGTTTTATTTCATTTTTTCACATGTTTTTGTGCTTTCTAATGACACATAGTTTACACAGTGACTGATATTAGTTTACCCTAATCAACATCGGTCCTATCCTAACTAGCATTGGTCCCTATGAAGGGTAGAACATGACAAAAGAAATTGGTTTTAAAGTTTTCTTGAAGGTTACAAGTTTTTATTCTTGGTTTTAGAACTTACAAAGTATCTATTTAGGTCTTTTCTTGCAAGATCCATAGACTTATTTTATTTTTATGCTTATTTTGGCTAACAACCTTTTTTATGGAATCAATTTTTTTTGCCTATGGGTTTACAAGTAATTAGCATTTGTTCTAGTTGATCAAAATATATTTTATTATAACCAACATTGGTTTTATTATAATTGACATTGGTCTCTATAGATCGGTGTCAGTCTCTGTGTCAAGAAAATAGAGAAACCCAAGACCAAGTTTTTAAATCTTATTTTCATATTGATATTTGTGATTTAAGGTATAATAAACCCTCTAAAAAATTGTAGGACACACACTAGAAAAAGTGCCAAATTTGACAATGGTTAAATCTTGAAAACTTTCATTTGGTGCTTAAAAGGAATCTAGGTGTTTATGTTTTGTCATTTTGTGAAAGTTTTACAAGTTTTTAAATAAGGCCAAGGGCCAAAAATTTCACAAATACTTCTATTTGGTGCATTAAAGTAAATAATTATTTATTTTATGCTAGATCTTTTATACTTGTTTATTTTTTTTGCAAAATGAAGGATGCATGTATGCTCTCCTCCCGTCCCCTTTAAGGTTCTTGGGTGACCAAAAACACTCTTTCTTTGTAATTGTGCCTTGTCTAAGTCATGAAAAGGACATTGTTAAAGATATCCTCAAGTCCATATGGTTTGGGTGATATAAACATAACCTTTAAAGTCTTTTCACTTAGTCATTTATTTTATGGAACTTGTCTTGTGAGAAGGAGTTCATAACCTCCTCATGAGTTATTTAGGTGTGGATTGACCTGGGATTTTATCTCCCAACATTGTAAAAACCTTGATATATGATGGGGTATATAAATAAGGGCACATATACTATGATTGTCAGGGGGTTGAGTGGTAACCTCTCCAATCATAAAAAAAACCTGAGTTAGGTCTAGTTAACCAAGGCATTCCACTAAGAAGTACATGGATGAAATCCATATGAAAAGCAATAAACCCTTGAATTATAAGCTAGCTAGTATGAACTCAATTGACATGAGACATATCTAGTGTTAACCACACCTAGGAGCATCTAGACATTCAAACATTTAATTTTAGAACAACCCCACTTACCACAAACATATTATTGATGTAGGGTGTGTAGCCCAAAGTTCTATGTCACCGTAAAATATCTTGGGAGAAGGGGGTGTAAAAAACCTACATATTCATGTGATTTTATTTTTGGATTAACACTTAAAATTCTCCCAAGAGCATGTGTATAGATGAAATTCAATGGTATGAAGTAACCTTGTCAGTTTTAGGACTTTGGACATTATACTTAGTTGTATTTTGTCTTTTTATACTTTACTTACTTGGTATTATTGAATATAAAACTTGTTTGAAAACCAAATCACATCAAACAAACACCTTTTTTATCCACCATTATATTTGAACAAGGAGGCATTATGCTGTCCAAATCAAAACCTATTTCTGCCTTGTTTAAATCCTCATTTGAAACATTATGTTTGTCTTATCTAAATAATGTTGTTACAATGCTTATTTAAGTCTAGACCATTTGTCCAAAAATATTCAAGTCCTTCATTTTTAGTTCAAATTCAGAATCTCACCTTTCTAAGTTCTAGACCAAGGTGTTAATCAGTTTGCTGTTTGCACTTGGTTTGAGCTAACTTGGGTATGATTTCTCATTTAGTTTGAAGGCCATTTTATAGACTTATTATTATATTTTATCATCATTGTGAACTTAGGTTATCTTAAATTTACTCAAACTCTAAGTTCTAGGGCCATTCTAATTTCTATTACCATGTGGTGGCATTATGCTACCCATTCGGTTTTAGTTTTATACTTAGGAATTCTTGTGTGTTTTCACATTTTGAGATTTTTAGTTCACATTTTTACCTTACTCATAAAAATAATCTCTTATAATTTTATATTCTTAACTCGTTGAAGTTGTACCTAGATTTTATGGTATTAACCTATATTCAAACATAAGTTTGTTGTGCTATTTTGCACATTGGATTTCAAAGTTACCACACCCTTTTCCAGTTTGATGATTTTAACCCACCAAAATTGAGTAATTTTGTTACCATTTCTTCTAATTATGTTGTACTATGCCACTTGTCTTTTATAGACTCTTTTTTCCTTGTCACCTATTTAGAGAAAACCAAAACACACCTTTTGTCATTTGCAAAACATTTCAAATCTTAGCAAACATAAAGAATAATTTTATAGACATGAAACAAAGGTATACTCACAATGGTGTCTCTTGTGGCCCTAGTTATAAGGAAGATCACTTTTATGGTGGACATGAGCACTCTACCATATTTGAGGATACCACCCTCTTTGGGCCTAGCCTTTAAACACCAAACCAATCCATGGTGATTTTTATATGCCATCCCTATTCTTCTCTTTTAGCTTGTGTAAACGACCAAGCTCTGTAACACTCAAAGGTTACCATTTTAGGCTATCATTCAATTTCAACTTGTGCAATCAAGCAAGCTCTACATTGATCAAAGGTTATCATTTTACGCTATCCTTCTCTTTCATCTTATGCAAGTGACCAAGCTCCACAATGCTCAAAGGTTACCATTTTAGGCAATCCTTCTCTTTTAGCTTATGTGAGCAGCCAAGAGCCATAATGCTTGAAGTTACCATTTTAAGCTATCCTTCTGTTTCAGCTTGAATGAACACCCAAACTCTATAATGCTCAAAGGTTACCATTTTAGGATGTCTTTCTCTTTTAGCTTGTGTGAGTACCCAAAATCTACAACAATTGAAGGTTATTATTTTAGGCTCTCTTCCTTTGGATTGCATAATCAACCAAGATTCACAATGCCCAATCATTACCATTCTAGGTCCATTTCTAGTATCTATTGAACCTATTATTGAGGAATGCCAATTTGACAAACCAGTCTTTATTGATCCCTTCTTTGATAGTCTAATTTTTGGAGAGCCCATTATTAAACCACAAACCATTATTCACCCTATGCTAACTATTCCCCACTTTAAAAAAGCTATGTTAGTCTTCGAGTCTCAACAAAACCAAACATTACCTCTTTAAGAGCCATCTTGTGAGGACCAAAATGTGCTCAAAGTCGATATTTTTCAAACAATTTTAAACCAAAACCATGATGTTATTATCAAACCACCCATTTTTGATGAGTCAACCTGTGATGAATCACCCTTTGATACTTTACCTATTGTCAAGGAGTTTCACTCTGACAAGCTAATCTTTGTTGAGTTACTTCTTAATGATTATAACCACCTTTGGGCAAATCATTATCTTGACCATTGTCCTATGTTTAAAGAGCCCCATCCCTTTGAAAAGCTAGTCTCTATGGAGTTGTCTCTTGAACTTTTCCCCCTTATTGAGGAGTCTCACTTTGATAGGCCAATTTTTGTTGGGTCAACCCTCAAGTGGTTTGGTCTCTTTGAAGGGATTCACCTAGATGAACCAGTCTATGTTAAACCTTTCTTAGATGAATCAATTTTATAGAGCCCATTATGACAGAACATGCCATTACTTGTCTAAAATTAAGCATTCAACAAAACATCATTATAGAAACATCCACATCATATGAAGAATCAATAATAGAGTCAAGTTTTATTTTTGAACCAACATTAGATTAAGCTTAGAAGTAGAATGACTATCAGTCTCAATATTGGATTTATATCCCCTTGACTCAAACTCAGCTTTAGAATCAAAATATAGTTGTGGTTATTACAACATTGGTTACACTTACCTTGTGGATCAATTCGAATATATTTGTGATCATTATATAGTTTTTGAGGATGATTACTTCAGCATCAACATAATTTCTCCTAGTATATTCTATGAGGATTGTGTTACCTTTCATCATTCCATTATTCCCACCCAAAATAACCATTATATTGACATTCCACCTCCCACAAGAATCGATTAGCACCAATAAAATTGTACTTTATTAAAATGTATCCATGGTGACATATCAAGTGTAGAATATTAGGGGGATAAAGACCACATTCATTCATAAGAAGAACAATCTCCTAGTGAAACCTTTTCTGAGGCACTAGGGGATGATCAAAGTTCAAACTTAACATCTTTTAGTGAAACCTTTTTGAAGGTGCTAGAAGACAATTAAAGTAAAATGTTAACATACCTTAGGGAAAGCTTATAAAGGTGCTAAGGGATAATCAAGATAAATTCATTGGTGATAAGCTCATCATGGTGATAACAACTGAGCACTAACTTGACAAAGGCATTATCAAAGATAAAATCAATATAGCTTTTAATCTACATCATAATCAGATGGTAGCTACTCTCAGGCCCAAACAACAAAAAAATATGGTGGTCTTATCAAGATCATCTTTAAAGGTCTTCAACCCTGCCACAACCAAAATTATTTCAAATATAGAATCAACAATAATGTGTGTACTTATAAATCCTGATCGTCATTTATTTCCCAACCATTCTACATTCCATTATCATACACCAATATTATATTACCAAGTTATATCATTTATCTTGTGCCTAACATTATTTACCTTTTATAGAAACACTTTACTTTATAGAGGCTACAAAGATATTTTGTCTCAAAGTTTGGAGGAAATAGAATCAACAACCAAGAAGGATCAAAAAACATCATGGACATCCAAATATGTAGTAGGTTCTTGATAGAGCAAATATTCTGAAAGGGTGTGGGCTAGCAATTTTTATGATTAATTATTTTGATTGTCTCATATGTTGACTAAGACATGCATCTCCATGTTAGAATTAGAAGTAGAATCATTTACCATTGTGACCCATTTACTATGCCATTTGAACTACATTGACTTGAGGTCCTTTAGGATTATGTAGGTAACACTCAATTTCTATTGAGTTTAGCTCAGTCATCTCAGCCGCAATCTCACCATTTTGTAAGCATTATTTTTAAGTTTGAATGCTCTCACTATTTTTCAAATGAATTAAGCCCACGTTCTCACCATTTTGCTAGAAATCACCACTTAGGGGCAACCCTGTTACCATTATATCCAATTTTATTCTTATCATTTTATTTATGCTGTACCTTATACCATTTTATCATGTATTTAATATTGATAAAAGCTTGATTTTATCCATCCTACCCAACCCCTTTTTACTCTTGGTTCCTTTGGTTCCTCCCACACTTTCCATGAGGGGATTTTGATCTAGTTTTAGTAGTTTTAGAATTCTATGTTTAAATTAGTAGTTTATGAAAGTAGTGTGACAATGGATCTGGCAGGTTATCTTTCATTTATATTTTATCTGGTATCACTGATTATAACTACCTATGGGCAACTCATTATTTCATTTAGTATCACTGATTATAACCACCTTTGGGTAAATCAGTATTATGACATTTCTTAATTATAACCACCTATGAGAAAATTAGGAATGAATTTTTATCATGCATTATCGTATCTCTTGGTCATCATTATTATTATCATTTGCCTTACCATTTTCCTTTATTTGTGAACTTATTGTGACCTGGTTAGTTTTTCACTACCTTTTATGTAGGTAAAATAATGTGACTTGAGGTCCTAATGCGACTATGTAGGCTGTGATTGATTTAAATTGAGGTCAACTAAGTCCCTCTTTTCACCTTGCTCTCATTTATTTGTGAGCATGGGCCATTACAGTTGGTTTTAGCTATTATTTGAGCTCTTACCTATGGACATGCATCTCCTTAGTTAGGTAGTTCCTCGGGCCTTTTATTAATATTTTTGCACTATCACTTATCCCCAAAACATAAAAACATTAAAAATTGACTAAAAAGACAAATAAAATCATTGTCTTGCACTTTTATTTATTTTGATCCCATGATCTCATCATTTTATGAGAAATTTCCAAGTTTGAATGCTCTTGCCATTTTTCAAGCCCATTTTCTTATTTTCTCTACAACATCAATCATATTTTCTTATCATCACTTTTATTCTATCTCATTTCTTGAGAGAAATACATTTGGCCTAAAGTTCATGTTGTATCTCATGTCCATGGAACTATATAGGTAATGTCCACTTGTTTCATACATTTGGAGTCAGTTCAACCACCCCTTCCTTTTCTTTTTTTTCCTCCCTATTTTGTTTCCATATCACTTGGGGGGGGGGCAACTTTGTCTCTTTTTTCTTATTCTATTCTGCTAGTATCATTATTTTCTTAGATTAGGGGTCACCCTATTGTAGAGAGTAACACCTTTATTACACATGCACAATTAATTATTTTCTATTTGCGCTAACATTATGACTTACTCTTTTTTGTGTTTGTTTATTTGATTTTTCTTATTATTTTATTGTGCTTTCTTGTCTCTCCATTTGTTATGTAATTTTTTCCTTTTTATTCTATTGTTGTTTATTCTTGGTGTTTTGGCCTTTTGTGTTATTGTTTTGCTTGGTCTTGTATAGATTTATTCTTTTTGATTTCAAATACATTCTATAATCACTTTTAGTCTAGTTTTCAGTTAGGATTAATTTGTGTTATTGTTTTGCTTGGTCTTGTATAGATTTTTTCTTTTTGATTTCAAATACATTCTATAATCACTTTTAGTCTAGTTGTTAGTTAGGATTAATTTGTTTAGAGTTGTATTTGGATTTTTGTTTTATTTTATTTTCTAAGTACCTCTTGATTAGTACACATGGACCTTGATTATTCATATCTTGCTTTCATGTTTTTTATTAAGTTGGTCCTGCTTTGCTTTTCTACATTCTTGTTCCTACTTAAATCCTAATTGTCCATATCTCAATTTTAAGTTAGGTTGCATTTGTGTCTTATGTTTATATTTATTTTTGTTTAAATGTAAATAGTTGTAACTTTGGTATTGTTAGTTCTTATCATTATCCTTAGTTATAAATATTTGCATTTAAACCAGTTCATCATAATAAAAATGCAATGTTATTATAGGTTATTCATACTTATGATGCATAATTTCATTTTGATATAGTAAGCACCAATTGTTATAGATCCCAAGTCAAAATTCAATACAACTTTGAAGAACAACTCTCAATGCATTATACCTCACCCCAGACTCTATGCAAGACATTCATCTCTTCGTATACATTGAGTCTAATTGAATAGTGGTCCATTTTTCTTCTGTTCTTCATTCCTCATTCTATTTTTTCCCACTTATGGGTGAACCACATTGGCTTGAGGTTCATCTGGACTATGTAGGTAGTGCTTGGATACATGACATATCTTAGGTCAGCGTAACCATCCTCTTCCTTCTATTAATCTCTTTCATGACTTTGTGCATCCTCATATGCGAGGTTTGAGGTGGCTTATTCAATCATTAGACCCTCACATCTACATTTGTGCCCTTTCATATTTAATCTATGCAATAGGTTATATCTCTAAGATATGATTGCTAATTTTCCCTATTGGGGTACAACATTTAGACCAATCACTGAATCAAATCAGCCCTACTAGGGCACAATCAATTACCAGTGGTCAAAATAATCCCTACTAGGGCAAAATTACTTTATCAATCAATAAAATCCACTCTACTAGGTCACATTATTATTTCCTTTCTTTAGAGAAATAATCTCATCTTTCCTCTAGTTCCAAGATCTATAGATTTTGTCCTCATTCTAACAATTTTTAAAGTATGCAACTTGTCTCAAGATTGATCATTCCCTTAGCACACAACTTTCGCCCTCTTGTGGGTGTGTTCAAAGTGTGTCTCTTATATTTTTAGATTGTAACTTTCCCACTTCCCCTACTTTGGGGCCTATTATATTCTAAAATTGTTTTTGATCATTGAGAATCAAAACATGAAAGCATTAGCTTGTATGGATTTAATCTCATCCATGGGTTAGTTTCACTCTCTTTCTCTCTTTTCAAGAGTCCGTCTCTTTATTTCATCCTTATATGTCCTCTTGAGGGGGAATCATGGGTTATTTCCTTACAACTTACTTTTGAAAAATCTTTTCTTTGAAAAGATGTTGATTCACTTGAATGTCTTTCCATCCCTTCTTAAATAAGGGCAAAATGTAGACATACAATTCATATCACCATTGTGTTGAAATTGTCAATCTTACTTGAAACTGGTGAAAATGCATAATTTGAGCCAAAATCACTAAATCACACTAAATGGTTCTAGCTTGTCATATACAAGTGCTAATTTAGGATAATGTATCCCTTAATGGGGTAATGCATTTAATGTGATTATTAAATATTCTCAAATCATTTCATGTCAAAATGGAAAAAATGCAATTTGATACTCTAAATCACTGAATTCTTCTAATTTGGAGGCACACGATATGTGCATGTGTTATTTCATGTCAAAAATGTCCTAAATAGGGTATTTATCCATACGTAACTAAAAAATTATTCTAATTATACTCAAGTCAAATTATGACCCAGTAAAATGACATTTTGACCAGTTTGATTAAGTGGGCAACCAATTTCCAAAGAATTGCATAAAATTTAATTAACCTCACTTAAAAAAATTAACCTAATCAAGAGATTAAGTGGAAAATCCATTAAATTTATTGAAAATATATTAATTGGAAATTCATTCTTCAATTCTACATCATATTATGACATCATCAGTGGGGTGGCATCCAATGGAACAAATATCTAGTTTAAGCCATCCTATGCCTCATTAATGCCCCTTTATTATAAATTTTAATTAGATTATTTATGATTTGAGCCTATAAAATTTAATTAATTATTGGCCACACATCTTGATCTCAAGATGGATGGTCATGGTTGATTATGATTATATCCAAAAATCTATAAATACAAGGGTCCTCACTCATCCTTTCAAGCTTCTTTGGCATAAACTTATTATGCAAAATTATCCTCACAAGATATTTTTGTGTAGTGTTATTATGCTTACATTGAAATAGGATATATTCACTATAGGCATACATTTGATCAAATATCACGAGCCTAGTTGCATTAGTGCATTGAGAGATGATGGAGGAACAAGTCACACATCATTGCTAAAGGACTTGAGTACCAAATAAAGGGGAAAATTATGTTTTGATCCATATTTGGAGGTGAGATTCTCTTGGGAAGGTTTAATGCATATTATTTCTTTTAATAGCTCTTAATTTTCATTTGTAAACCCTATTGAAGGAGTTGGCTTAGTTAGTTATGTTATTTATGCATTTTATTGAGTTTTCTTGACTAAGGCATGATCTAACTCACTTTGGATTCCATTTTTACAATTACCATTGGTTGCTATTGGCTTAATATTAATAAATATTCTATTACATATAATTTCTAATGTGATATATGCCAACATATGGGTGAACCCACACATTTGGATGAGATGCCCCTTTGGCCAGAATTAGCCTTGGAACCATTTGAAAAGTGGGGGATTGATTTCATTGGCCCAATAAATGCACCTTAAAATGGAAATGATTAGATTTTGGTATGTACAAAATACTTCAATAAATGGGTATAATTCAAGATTTGACTCATGCATAGGATGAAAAGGTCACATAATTCTTTTATGAGAAAATATTCACAAGATATGTAGTTCCATGATAGATAGTCTTCGATCAATGCCCATAATTCATGCCCAATTTGAATTTATCCCTTACATTAGAGTATGTGTTTAGGAATAATAATTCCATACCATACAATACATAATCCAATGTCCAAGTAGAATTCACTAATATGGCATTAAATAACATCCTTACCAAAATAGTAGATATACATTGTCATGATTGGGTAAAACATCTTCTAGAAGTTGTATGGGATTATAGGACCACATGGAAGAAAACCAAAATATTTAAACCTTATGAGTTAGTATATGAAAATAAGGTTATTATTTATATAGATATTGAGTTTTTATTTATATAGATATTGAACTCAAGACTCTAAGGACTACCCTATAACTTGGCATGGATTTGATAGAAACACAAAAATATAGGATCATGCAACTCAAATCTCTTGATGAGATGATATGAGAAGCTCTACACCATACATAAATAAATTCATTAAAAAAGGATCAAATGACACAATAATTACATTGAAATAAGGAAGTTACATATAGGTGATTGGGAATTAATTTTTAACTCCAAATACAAGGACCACAAAGGAAAATTTTAGACTAGATGGTTAGGTCCCTATGAGATAGAAAAGGTGTTTGATAATGGTGTAGTAAAGTTAAAGATAAATGATCCAATTATATCATATTTGATGATAAATGGAAACCATAGTAATTTGTAAAATAAACCTATATCTAAAGAGGATTTCATTTAAAATCTTATGACTGAAGACTAACTTGTATAGACATGGGAATATATTGTATACTGGATAAATGTTTTAAACAACTGATGGATCATTATCAAAACTTGTTGAAGTCTAAAAAATAAATTTCAACCCAATTTATCTGGGGTAAGTACATCATGTATGGTAGTTTTAGTTGGAAAACTAGCTTGTTGTTAGACCAAAATTACATAAAATGGGCATACGTGGAAAACCAACTTACTAGCCACTCAAGAGCAATAGTAAAAACCAAAGTAGAAAAGAAAGAAAAAAAGAGAAAAAGAAAAATATAAAAAAATTATAAAAAAAACCAAGGTAAAAAATCAACTTGTTGACCACCTAGGTAGGAAAAAATAATAGCAAAAAGTCATTTGGTATAAATAAATTCTAAATCATAGATGTTATAGGTCCACTTTTAGTTTCTACAGGTAAAACTTTAAACATGTAACATCTACACTTGTAGCCTCTAACACTATACAATATCAACTTTTAGCTTACTGTAGAAAACTCTATATTGACCTGAAACATCCATTAGAGTCATTTATCAATATTTCCATAGTAGATCTATAAGTTACCATATTATATTGTCTATGTATGTAACAAATTAGGATGGATCTACAACTTGTCCTACTTAGTGAATTCCAAGATCAAAAAAGGTAATATTGCCATCAAATAATTACATAGCTATTTATATCGGGGCATGACTAATTTGGATCCAATAAACCATAACTAAAGGATCTCTTACTACACAACACAAAAGGAGAGGGTTCTAAAGACTCTAAACATATGATATGATCCAATAACCTTAACTAGGCCTAAAATACATAAAACTAATTTAATCTAGTGCTCACTAATACTCATGACACAAAGGTGGATAGTTAAAAACAAATAAAACATAATAATAAAATAAAAATACACTCAAGTAAATGTGGAGGTAAACTAAGGAGTAAAATATTCAACCGATTATTTTGTGCAATATCTATCTACCAAATGAAAGAGTAAAAGTTAAGAATACTTACCTTTGGATGAACTTATCATGCCTCAATCTCTCCCTTGGCCAATGGTGCTTTTCAAGATGTTGTTTTGAATTTTTAAAGATCACACTATATAAATAAATTCTAGGCTAAAAGACTCCTACTTTGCATCTAATACTTTTCGACAAGACAAGTTTTTTTCCTTTCAAGGAAAAACCCTAAGCAATGACTCCTCAAGTGTAGAATTTAAAAAAAATTGAGATGTAAAAATGTGAAAATGAATTCTTTTTTCTATTGATTTTAAGTGAAGATGGTATTTATAATAATGAATTGACCCTAAACCCTTTCAAAAATTTATTTTATAAGGTTGACCAACTCAATCTTGTTAGACAGGAAAAGGTGGCTTAACACTTTCTAACAAAATTGACCTAGCCAACGTAGTAGGAAAAATGGGTACAAAGTAGCCAACATGATCATCCAACTTGATTTTGTTATGGGGGGATGTGGATGAATTGGTAGGAAAAAGAGGAAAAGGGGTGTTTACTTAGTTAGGGGTTATTTGAGAAGAGATTTTACTTAGCGAGTTGGATAATGGCATGAAAAGTATTGAAACATGTAGTATAACTATAAAATAAACGTATAGTTTTTTATAGTTTAAATTATATTTTATATTTATACTTTTATGATGTTTGAGAGTGGTTTTATATCTATAAGAGATATAATGAAAATTTTAGATTTTAGAGGGTCCTATTGGATTTCAAACTTGGCCATATTTTAGGCTTTCAAGATTTTAGACAAAAATATTTCAGGATTTAAGGGAGACATCATAGGATCTGAATAGATAGACACTATAAATAATTTGGACTATTATTAGGAATGATGAAAAGACACAATAATCTTATGAATCATAAATTGTTTGCCCACCTCTTTCCTAGTACACCCTTTAAGGCATGCATTCATAGAGATTGAAAATCGATAGGTTCCAACAAGAAAGAAAGTTTTGTAAATGATAAAGTATAAAAATATAGTGTATACATATGCCCCAATTTTAATCTCATCGTGTTACATGTGAGTGTAACATGGGATGGTGATTTGAGAAATAACATAGCAACACATGAAACTGAGATAACTAAAAATAAAATACTAAAACTAATGCTGAAATGAAAAGAAAGTAACTGAAAGTACTATATACAGACCTTGACTTACCTTTGTATTGATGATTGTATGCAAATATCATAGTCTTGATCATGGAGGGTATGTAACCTGAATTTAAAAATCCCTAGGGATACAAGACTAAAAATATATGCAATGTGTGTGTACGTAGGATGGTCAAATTTGCAATGCATAACTCTCAAAACTAATTAAATCATTAAGAAAATTGACAAGCCAAGATAGTTAAGACTAGGTTATAACTAAAAGACAAAGCATGTAAATGAAAAAATAATGATAGATGAAAGTAGAACATAGTAAATCACATGGAAAAAACATGTAAATCATGAATGACAAAAATGAATGTTGAAAACACTAAATTATATTGAGAAGAATATAAAACATTAATGATGAAAAAAATGTAGAACATACTAAATCAATTTAGGAAGTATATAAAACATTAATGACACAAAATAATGTAGAACAAACTAAATCATGTTGGGAAGCATATAAAACATTGTAAGAAAATGAAATATCAATACAATAAAAACATAATAAATACATGTAAGTGAAAGGTAACCTTATGTAAAATAAGCACGTCAAATCACACATAAAGAAAAACATGTAAGCATGTAAAAATTACTATGTAATGTAAGTGAAATCCACAAAGAATCAAATAATAATGAGATGGATAAATGAAAATCAAGAGATCTAAAGGATGAAAATTCAAACTTATTACTTGTTCTAAAATGTGATGTAAGAAAAAAATACTACCTAATGACATGACTATTATGATAATAAGATGGTGTGGTAAGTAAATGGTGAAGGGCGTAGAGATAATTACATAACACAATTAGTCAAGTGTTAGTCCAATAAATCAAATGAAAAATGTTTAAGAGTAAACCAAATTAAGCCTATTTATTCATGCAAGAATTGCTAATGATAAAGAAAGACAAATGAAATAAAGCAAGAAACGTACACCTTCCCAAGTGAATCCATCCTCCAAGAGTGGCTCAAAAACATGTTTTTCCTTGATCAAGCATCCTTGTCTTCATCAAAAATAGTGGAAAACTCCTCCAATGTCTCAAGAACACTCCATAAAACCTAGGCTCATGATATGTAACTATCTAATTTGCCTATCAATGAAGCTTGCAACTAAAATCAACAATCAAATGCAAAGGATTATGGAATTTTTTTTGCATTATAAATTTGCACAAATCAAGCTTAAAATTGATGATCATGGCCTCTTTATTTATATATTTTTGAGATTGATTAGGATCAACCATGACCATCCATCTCAAGTTTGAGATGTGTGGCCATGAATTAATCCAATTATATAATTAAATCCATAAATATCCCTCATATATATTTGGGATAGAGGGGTATTTAAGAGGCATGGAGGGTCTTAATGAGGCATGGGAGACCCACAATCCTAATATTCTATTCATTTATGGCTTATGGATGCCACCCCATAGGATGATGTCATTTGATGATGTAGTTAATGACAATCAATTTCTTAAAATAAATATTTAAAAATTTCCATAGAAAATTAACTTAATCTCTTGATTTGGTTTAATTATCCTTAAACATGATTAGTCAACTTTGATGCAAAACCTTGGCAATTTGTGCATTAATTAATCAATTTGGTCAAAATTTCATATTATTGGCTCCAAATTTGACTGGATTAGAATTAAAAGTCAATGTTAGATGAATTGGAACTATATTCCTATTTAAGATGTTGCCAACACAAAATAATAAAGGTACATGATGTGTACCAATGAATTAGAATAAAAGAGTGATCTAGAGCACAAAAAGGCAAAATCATAATTTTGACTCAAAATGAATTGATCAAAGTTAGGTATCACATTAAATGCATTACCCTATTTTAGGTCCTAAATAGGCACTTGTAAATGACAATTTTAAACTATTTAGGGGGTTTTAATGATTTTGACCTAAAATGTGTATTTGAGTGCAATTCAAGTAATATTGATAATTTCAACACAAATGGTGTTAGGAATTAGATGTATACATTTTCCCCCTGTTTGAAAAGGTGTAGCGAGACATTTAGGTGAAGCAACATATTTTCAAAGAAAAGAGTTGCCAAGAATAAATTAGAATAGACTCATGATGACCCCTCAAAAGGACATACTTAGATAGAAGAAAAGGATGGACTCTTGAAAAGAGAGAGAAAGTGAGAAATTAACCCATGGAATAGATCACATCCATACGAGCTAATGCTTGCATGTGTGATTACCATCAATTATCAAAATATAATTAGAGGTATAATAGGCCCTAGTAGATGGGTGGAATGGGAAAGATACAATCCATAAATGTAAGGGACACACTTTAAATGTACCCAATTTGAGAGTACAAGTTGTGCACTTATGACATTGATCAATCTCGAGACAAGTTACACACTAAATATTACCATCATGGGAAATATTGTGGAGAGATTTGAATTAGAGGAAAAGATAGAATGTTCTACTTTAAGAAGGGAAGCACCACTAGAATGGGGTATCCAAAGAGAATATAATAAGAAGTGCCCCAGTAGAGTAAATGTGATCATGATAAAATAGTTTCTTGCCCCATTAGGGTGAATTTTAATCACTTGATAAAGAATAAATAATGGTGTTACCCGTGTAAGATTATGTGATTATGATGTTATTTAAATGCTATACCCCAGTGTAGGCAATTGACAAGTAAAATAGCTCAAGGATATAACCCAAAAGATAGGTTAAAATGAGTGGGTGCAAACATACATGTGATGGTATAATGGCTTAGAAAGCCACAAGAAATAAAGAATATAAGAATGCACAAAGTAATGAAAGAGATGAAAATAAGAATGAAAGATAGCTGATCTGAACTCAATAGAAATTGAGCGCTACCTACATAGTTTCATGGACTCATGTCCCAACCTGAACTTCAAGCTAATGTAGTTCACCCAAGTTTGGGAGAGAATAGAATGAGGAATGATGAAACCTGACCAAGAATTGATTAGACTCACAATGTATGTGAAGAGATTCATGTCTAAGCATAGATTCAAAGCTGCTAAAATACATGATACCTAGATGCCTAATTTCATATCATGAGCCTAGATTATGCAAAATGTTCTTCAAAATCATTCATCAAAGTTGTGTTGACATTTAAGACATTGAAACTTGAGCACAAAGTGCTTGCTATAACAAAATAAATTAGGCATAATAAATATTAATAAATTAGAATGACATAATATTCTAATTGCATTGAGCTAGTTCAAATGTGAATACATATAATTAAGGATAATGGTAAAACAATGACCAAAACCAGAGTTATAACTATTTACATTTAAACAAAAAAGCAAAGACAAAGAAAAAAGACAAACATAAATGAACCTAACTAGAAATAAATATATGATCAATCAAGACTTAAGTAAGAACAAAAATATTTAAAAATAAAAAGCAAAAACATATAAATGACATGAGACCAATATATGAATAATCAATATCTATGTGAATCATCAAAATGTTCTGAAACATAAAAGAGATAAGCAAAAACATACAGGGAAACACAAGACCAAGATGAGACAAGAAGTAATAAAAAGAGAAAAGGAGAAGAAATAAAATGAGAGATGTGAAAACATAACAATACACCAAGAAAACACAAATAAACACACAAATAAAAAACCAAGGTAGTGAAATTTAAAGATAAATGTTCATGCATGTGTGATAGAGGCATTACTTTCTATCACAACATAACAAAGAATAATGACACAACAACTATTCCCTAATTAAAGATGAATAATGATAGAAGAAATGGGGGAAGAGAAGAAAAGGAAGGGGTTGGCTGAGTTAACTCTAGATGTACAAGACAAGTAGATGCTGCCTACATAGTTTTATGGATGCATGTTCCAACATGAACTTCAGGTCAAATGTAGTTCTCTCAAGAGATGAGATAGAATAAAATGATGATCAGACCAACATGATTGATGTTATAGAAGAAATGAAAGATATAAAAAACAAATGAGAATTGTCTTACAAAAAACAAGTTGATGGGATGAGAAAGAATGATCTTGCAAAATGTCAAGTGTGTGGGACAAGATGAACAGGTGTTTCCTTACTTGCAAAATGACAAGAGTGTAGCATGGTGGGATGGGAATGTAAAAAATAGTGAGATAATGTTTTTTTATTTTATCAATTATGTTATGATATTTTTGGTATTTCCAAAGTATTTCCAATGTTTTTGGTGATTTTTAGATAAAATATGCACAAGGTGGGACCTATCTAGTCAAGGAGATGCTCATTTGAGAGTAGAGGTTCCAATAAAATAGTTAGGCTAGATACAATGGCCCATGCTCAAGAGTAAGGATCATGATAAGAAAATAAATGCCTATAAAGAGTAGGAAATGTAATATAGAATAGTGTGCGACATGAAATAACTTTAAAAAAATTTCTATGTTCACTTATATATAGAAGAAGCTGCAAAACACTATCCTAGCTGAATTGATTTATAGAAATAGTGTTGAAGATAATCATAATGTTCATGAGAGATAATCAAGATCATAATTTTTTGAGAGATAAAAAGTGTTCAAGTAGACAACATGCCCAAGATATAACAAAGAATATGGTTCTTAGGGAGAACAATTCAAAGAATAGGGTCCAATAGATGGATGGTCTAGAGTGGGATAAAGAATATGGTTCTCAAAGAGAACAATCCATGATAGGATAAAATGTGTTTAGAGTGCCAAAGATTCAAATCCTTCACTATCTTAAGTTGTGAAGAGTGAGACAAGGTAGTATAAAATGTGTTTAAGGTAGGATAAACTGGCAGGATAAAATTACTTCAGCATAAGTTGCCCCCAAGTTAGGGGTCTTGTAGATAATGGTTCAAATTTGTTCATGCGTAGAACCTCTTAAGGTGTAATATGTTCATGGGATTTTGGATTTATTCACCATTAGCTTTAGCCAGTTGATATGCCCCTAATCCATTGTTTGCCATGACAGCATATGGTCCCACCCAATTAGGTTGAAACTTACATTTATTTTTACATTTAACATTCATGTTTTTTTGGTTCTCTTTCAAAACCAATTCATGAATATCAAACTCTCAAGGGAGAATGTGCTTGTTGTATTGTATCCACAATCTATTCTGATAGGCCTACAAGTTTTTTAGGGTAGCCAAAAGCTTACCATCAAGAATTTCTAGTTCTTATAGCCATGAGGCTCTATAGTCTTATTCATCTTCAATGTGCTCTAGTGATATTCATAATGATGGTATCTCAGTCTCAACCAAGATAATAGCCTTAGTGCCAAAAACGAGGGAATATGGAGTGGATCTAATTAGGGTTCGATGATTGGTTCTATAAGCCCAAAGGGTAGGAAAGAGTTACAAGTGCTAATTACGGCTAACGTCATTGAAAATCTTATTTAAGATGACTATAATGGTTTTATTCAATGCCTTAGCTTGTTCATTGCCTTGTGAGTTATATGGAGTTTATTTATTGTGCTTGATCTTGATTTCTTCACAAAGAGATTTTACATTTTGGTTCACAAAAAATCCACCATTAGCAGATATACTACGGGCTAGGATATTATATTGGTAGATGATATGGTAATGAATGAATTTTGATATCTACTTCCTAGTAACATAAGTGAGAGGAATGGCCTCAATATAATTGGTAAAGTACTTGATTGTAGTCAAAATGTGCTTATGACCATCTAAATATGTTGGGTTAATTTTCTTGATGAGATCGAGACCCCATGTTGAGAACAACCATGGTGTTGTGATCAAATGTAGTGGTAAAAAAGGCACATGTATCAAGTTACCATGCTTCTGACAAGGAACACACTTATTCAAATAGTTACAAGCATCAGTCTCCATTTTGGGCCAATAATATCCTATTCAAAAGAGATTATTTGCTAGGACTACACCATTAGTGTGGGTCCCACACATTCCTTTATGAACCTCCTTTAGTGCTAGCTTGGATTCTCCCAAAGATAAATAATGAAAAAGCATTCCCTCATAGCCTTTATGATAAAAAGTGTGTTTTCAAGGAGAGTTTAACATGTTAAGCGATGAAGGAATAGTTTTTTTTGGTTGTTGGAAAGGTTGGCAGGGAAGACATGACTATGGAAATAGTTATAAAATTTTTGGTACCATGGTAGTTTAGGTGGGGGATTAGAACCAACAATGGTGCATACCCTCTATAAATCTGGTATAAGCACTACCATCTATTTGAATTATAGAACCAATTATCACCATTATGTTGATAGATCTATTGTTTGCTCTCTAAACTTTCTCAAACTATAGAGATTTAAAATGTGTTTTTAGGTTATTGATAATTTTATTATAAGGAACAAGCTTGTCATATTTTGTTTGATATTGATCAGTGCTTTGATTGATGATCAGATATGAATCTCCATAGACCTTTAAGCTTTGAATATACCACTATATAGCAAGGTGGCACCTTGCAATCAATACCTCATACTTAGACATATTATTTGTATAATGAAATTATATATGGAATACTTTGGGAATCAATTCCCCCTATGGTGTGATCAATAATATGCAGGCTCTAGATCCATGGGATGTGAAGGATCCATCAAAATAGATCATCCACTATTTAGGTTCATATGATGCTTATTCTATCATCATGATATAATCATCTGGAAATTCAAACTTGAGAGGTTGAGTGGCCTCAATAGGAGCTTCCATAAGTTGGTCAATAATTACCTACCCTTTGATTGCCTTTTTATTTTGGTACTCAATATCAAACTCACTTAAGAGCATAACCCATTTAGCCATTTATCCTTGAAGAGCTACTTTAGACAAGAGGAATTGAGAGGGTCCACCTTGGTGATGATAATACTTTTATTATTTAGCATATAATTTCCCAATTTTTGAGTGGCAAACACCATAGCTAAACATGACTTCTCAATAGGTGTATACTTATATTTATAAGCCACTAAATAGTGGATTAAATAATAAATAACGCGATCCTTACCATGATCATCATGTTGGGCCAAAAGTGCCCTAAGTTCATGTTATGTGGCTAATATATAAAGAAGTAGTGGTTATGTGGCTAATATATAAAGAAGTAGTGGCTTTCCCTATGTTGGTATTCTTAAGCCTAGTATGTTGGCCAAGTATGTCTTATGATTTACAAATACTATCTAACAATCTTCATCATATTGGAATGTTACTCATTTATTCAAAATTTGAGTAAATGGGTGGCACTTATCTGCCAATTGAGTAATGAATCTATGTATATACTAGATCTTTCCTTGTAGGATTCGTAGTTGTTTAAGATTTTTTGGTGGAGGCATTTCCACAATAGCCTTGACCTTGGTAGGGTCAACTTAAATCCCTCTTTATGATATAATAAACCCTAGTAATTTACTTGATGTGACTCCAAAGACACATTTCATAAGATTTAAGTAGACTTTATATTCATGAAGCCTCTCAAAGATTCTTTGTAAAACATTAGGATGTCTAGCTCTTTTTTGTGATTTTTCTAGTTATCATCAACATAGTCATCTATAATGTGATGCATCATGTCATAAAAGATGACAATCATTGCACACTAATATGTTGCTCCAACATTCTTCAAGCCAAATGGCATGACTTGGTAATAGAATGTCCCCCATAGAGTGGTGAATGCAGTCTTGTGTTGGTCTTAAGGGGATATCTTGATTTGATTATAACCACAAAATTTATCCATTAAAGATAACATCTCATACCTAGCAGTTGAGTCGATGATCATGTCAATGTTAGACAGAGGAAAATCATCTTTGGGGCATGATTTTTTGATATCTCAAAAATTAGTACAAAGACATATACCTAAGGTCTTTTTACTTACTAGGACTATGTTGGAAACCCATTTAGAGTAATCTAATGGTCTAATAATATTGGCTCCTAATAACTTTTCAAGTTTAGATTTAACCAATAGGGTGATGCATGGATGCATTTTTCTCAATTTTTACTTGATTGGTTTGGCATCAAGATGGACAACAAGGTGATGCACGACCAAATTAGGGTCTAAGCTTGTCATGTCAGTGTATGCCCATGCAAAGATGTCTATATAATCCTTAATAATGGATATAATATACTCACATTCTACTTCAGTAAGGGAAGCTCTAAGATAAACAATTTTGGGATCCTCATAAGTTCCCAAGTTCACTTCTATCATTTTCTCCACAAAAAGTGTGGATCCATCTTCTAAGATTGTGGGAAAAGCATGGTTGTGATCATCTTTTTTTGCTACATCTTCTTTTTGGTCATCTCAAAGTTTTAGATAGTATGATGGATTAGAATCAACCATCTTAGGTAAAGGCCAAGTAGCAAAAACCTCTAAAAACTCAAAAGCAAGATGGTCAAATGTTTGATGCTATTCTGATGAGATGATTGTACTAGATATGGAACTTGGGCTAGATGGACCTTCTATGTCCTGAGGGGATGAGCAAAATTTCTCACCTAAGAGTGCCTAAAATAGGGTTTTACTCAAAGGCTTGTTTTTTCTTTACTTTTTCCCTGACTGATGAGCACCTCAAAGAGGTTTTCACCTGAAGATCTCGATGTTTATTCTTTATTATGACCAAGAACGTTTGCCTTCTCTTCAAATTAAGTAGAAGGATCCAATGAAAAATCAAAGTCGTGCTTATGATCTTTGATGGGAAATCCATCTCTTACACCCATGTATTTTGCAAATGATTCTTCATTTTGAAACTCATCGAGGCATATGACTAATTTTTTTGGGTCCCAATCTATGAGTTCAAGATGGTAAAGGCATAGGGAATAATAAGGGTTTACTTTAGGATGGGAAGATCCAATGGTAAAGATATAATTTCCTGCTTTAGGAAAGTAAACACCACTAGGATAGGTTCTTGCTTTAAGATAGGAAGCTCCAATAGGTGTTATGGTTAATATTAGGCATTTGTTGTCTTATCAAGATCCTTGATCTCACCGATTTATGAGCATGGGATGTTAAAATTGGCCTTGCTATTTTATTGGAACCTATACTCTCAGACGAGTGTCTCCTTGACTAGATAGGTCCCACCTTGTGCACATTTTATCCCAAAAACACCATAAACATTGAAAATACTTTGAAAATACCAAAAAAATCAGAACATGATCCATAAAAGAACAAAAACATTGCCTCATGCTTTTGTATATTTGTACATTCCCATCCCAGTGAGCATGCCAAAATGTAGACAAGATTACATGACATGATTAGTCAAACATTAGTCCAATAAATCAAAGGAAAAATGCATAAGAGTAAAATGAATTAAGCCTATTTATTCATACAAGAATTGCTAATGACAATGAAAGACAAATGAAAGAAAGCAAGAAACCTATACCTTCCCAAGTGAATCCAACCTCCAAGAGTAGCTCAAAAACATGTTCTCCCTTGATTAAGCATCCTTGTCTTCATCAACAATGGCAACAAACTCCTCCAATGTCTCAAGAACACTCCACAAAACCTAGGCTTATGATATGTTACTATCTAATTTTCCTTTGAATGAAGCTTGCAACTAAAATCAATAATTAAATGCAAAGGATTGTGAAAACAATTTTGCATTATAACTTTACACAACTGAAGCTTAAAAATGATGTTCATGGACTCTTTATTTATAGATTTTTAAGATTGATTAGGATCAACCATGATTGTCCATCTCAAGATTGAGATGTGTGGCCTTAAATTAATCCAATTATATAATTAAATCCATAAATATCCCTCAAATATTTGGGATAGAGTGGAATTTAAGAGGCATGGAGGGTCTTAATGAGGCATTGGAGACCCATAATCTTGATATTTTATGCATTTATGGCTTATAGATGCCACCCATAGGATGATGTCATTTGATGATGCAGTTAATGACAATCAATTTCTAAAAATAAATATTCAAAAAGTTCCATGGAAAATTAACTTAAGCTCTTGATTTGGTTTAATTATCCTTAAACATGATTAGTCAATTTTGATGCAAAACCTTTGTAACTTGTGCACAAATTAATCAAATTGGTCAAAATGTCATATTATTGGCTCAAAATTTGACTAGATTAGAATTAGAAGTTGATGTTAGATGTGTTATAATCGTATTCCCATTTAGGATGCTGCCAACACAAAATAACAAAGGTACGTGGTGTGTATCGATAAATTAGAAGAAAAGAGTGATCTAAAGCACAAAAGGGAAAAATCATCATTTTGACTCAAAATGAATTGATCAAAGTTAGGTATCAAATAAAATGTGTTTCCCTATTTAGTGATACTTTGACCTAAATCGGCACTTCTAAATGATAAGTTTGAACCATTTAGGGTGTTTTAATGATTTTGACTTAAAATGTGCATTTGATTGTAATTCAAGTAAGATTGACAATTTCAACACAAATGGTGTTAGGAATTGGATGTCTAAAAAGGGATGTTTGTGAGTAAAACCTAATCCTATCTAAGGTATGATAATGCAACTCACAAACTATAAACCAAGAGTTATAAGTAAGTAGGTGTGATTAGATAAAATCAATATCCAATAAGGGGATATTAGGAATAATATGATGTAAATAAGGAATGTGAGGTACCACCTAGGTGATGTTAACATCCTTAGTAGGAATAAGACACACTAGATAATTGAGAAATGCTAATAAATGTCAATGTCAAAGACTTAAGACACTCTAACTAATGAACACAAATCTTGGGATAACAAGTGAAGTACATAGATAATCCCATGAAGGCTATATGAATAAAAATGAAAATGGACCTACCTTCTCACAATGTGTTCCACGTTCCTCAGGACCCATTATAGAGCTATTGGTCTACTATGAAGATCAGGTACTTACATGAAATAGTAGCTAGTACTAGAGGTATATGATATAATGAGACCTCCTACCCTAGTCTACTAGTCTACCACACCCCAATGGACCTCAACTCTATCATGAGGCCAAATATGGAGTTTGAGTTTTGATTAAGATAAGAGATACACCAAAGATAACATATTTTGGTGTTATCAAAATTTTAAGATTATTTTTTCCTTTTAATCATCGACTTTTGTTTCTTTTATAATTTGGACTTTAAAGTTTTTGGATTTTTATATTCCTCAACCACATGGATTCAGAGAACCACTCATGAGTGAAATAAGTGACTAATGCAAGAGTGCTTACACTTGGTCACTAGATAAAAAGACCTAAATGCCATGATGTCTCAATACTCCTAGACTTTTCCATAATTAAGTGTGCAATCTCAAAACTGATCTATGTGTGCCTTAAATGAAAATAAATATGGGAAATTAGGGATCATGAGAGATCCATCCATGTGATGAGTGATAAAATGATGGATATGCTCATAGTTCATCATAAGGAGGTAAAAGAGTAGTGATCTGAAAGGGATATGAGTATGATATGATAATCATGTCACTAATTAAGGGAAACTAACCTATAATGGATCTAGCACAAGTGTTTAATGATAGTAGTCATCCCAAAAGAGGGGGAAAGTAAATGATCATCCCAAAAGAAGGGGAATGTAAATGGTCATCACAAAAGAGGGGGAAGGTAAATAAGGGTCAAATAATCACAAGTATACTAAGGAAAAAATGATTAAATTATAAGAGATAATTACAATTAAAGTGATACCTAAGAAACATAAGGGAAACAAAGGCCAAAAGAAAAATGAAATAAAACCAATGAACCAAAAAAGAAATAATGGTGTTAGTAAAGTGAAATAAAACCAAATAAGTAAAGGAAATAATAGTGTAAGTAAAATGAAACTAAATTAAATAAAACAAACAAGAAAATAAACATGAGACAAAAATGAGCAAAATCTATGCTAATGTATATATCAAAGATGAACATGTGAAATATAATCATATGTGTTTTGGAAGGTTTCTTGAAGTTGATTTTGTTTTTTATTATACATCATATAATAAGAGTGGGCATCATAAGATGACCCAAGGGGTAATTTAATGTAGGGATGGGAATCACAATATGCCCTAAATTCTGAAGTGATATGTGGATGGGTATCACAAGATGCCCTAGCCTGTGATGTGGAATGAGGTGAAGCTAAGATGTTATAATGAACTGCATTGGGCTAGAAAGTGTAGTTAGAGACAAATAAATGTGTTGATATGTTAGGTTTTAAGGATGTTGAAATTTATCAAGGATTGTAAGATAGGTATGAATAATATATAATCCAAATGATGAACATTTATGATGCACTTTGGAGCATTTGAACTAGTAATCCTTGGGTTCATGTGACCTAAGAGGTTAAAGATTAACATGTGTGACCACCCACTTATATTTGTTTATGTTAGTTATCATTTCCTTATTTGTATAATAAAAAGGATCAACAATGGTTTGGACAACATTAGTGGATGAGGTAGATGTATGTGGTAGTTGTGGATTATTATTAGGTAGGTGATGTTGATATGTTTTTGATTCTTTAGATTGGGCTTGTGAGTCTTGAAGATAGTTTTGATAGTGTTGTTATGTAAATGTATAAATATTGATATGTGGACTAAGTAATAAGGTAAGAAAAAATTAGTTAGGATCATGATAAGTCTCATGAGAATGACCTATCATAGCATGTAACCAACAAAACTTATTAGGATTGTACTATTTTTTAGAAGGTTTATAAGGATCAAAGATCATAGGTTTAGAGGGTGGAAATTTATTCTTAAGTTCTTATAGACTTAAGGGAGGGTGGGTTGGGTTTAAACTGGTTGAATTGGATACTCCAATTTAAGGTTGGGGAGGCTTAGATAAATTAATGTTATGAGAAAATGATTGTAAAGTTTCCTTAGTAGTTTCTTTAGGTGATTCAAATTGAGTCATAAGAAAGTATTACCTTTTTGCTTGAACTAAGGATTCTTAAAACTTTTTAGGGGAAAACATCCAAAATTTGTATTTAATATGATATTTAAGGGTGGTAACAAATATTTTTAAAATATTTTCAACATTCATGTTATGGTCCACTTTGTGAGATAAAAACTTCCATCATTTGATGGAAATGTGAGTAGATTCGTTAGGAAGTTGCTTAACATTAATGAAGTGGCTAAGGTAATTATCAGGTAGGTCATTATGTTAGAATTACTTCACTAGAGCATTGACTAAATCTTCTAGTTGTGTAATGGAATGTCTAGGAAGTTGATTGTACCAATCAAGTTCATCACTAATAAAGGTTTTGGCTAGGAGATTGGCAGTAGCAAAGGTGTTAATTTAGACCCATTATTTATAGAGATTGCCAAAGATTTTAATAAAGTTAGCGGGGTCCTTAGTTACATCATATGTAATAGTTGGATAAATGTTTCCAACTTATATAGATGAAATAAGTAGAGATAAAGGTTTTTTTTGAATATGTTGAAGAATTTTGTTATACAAAGGATGTTGAGAGATGCTATTCCTATTGGCATCTCTAAGAGGAAGAGGAAAAAAATTCCAAATTGGTTGAGTCATGATGACTTGAGGTGGTTGACTATCCATTTGTAACATATGAGATTACATTTGCATCATCTGATTACTATGAATGATTTATATATTGGTCTTTTTTTGAAGTATTTGATAAAGAAGTTGAGTAGTATCAATAGGAAGAGTAGGATTTTTGGGGGTAGGAAGAGGAATTTTAGGTGGAGGAGGATTCCCAACATTTGTATTTAGAGGATGACTAGGATGAGTAACTTGAAATTTATTATATTATTTTTTCTTGAGATGTAAAATTTAGGTTGTATAATGGATTAATTAGTTTGGGATTGGGAAGACATGAAAGAATAAATTAAATAGTATCATCTAAAGTGATAATATAAGTGAGGTTTTGATCTAAATCCTTGATTATGAAATGTTCTTGATGAATTGGATGTTATAAAGAAGACATAATTATAAAACTATTAGTTTGATTAAACTAGGTCAACCACCTAATGAAATAGGTCGACCACCTATTAGACCGTGTTAGAAAATAGAGGTAAAATAAACTAGGTTGGCCACATAGTAAATTAACTGGTCACTTACTAAATTTTGTCTAAAAATAGAGGCAAAACAAACTAAGTTGACCACCTACTAAACTGATTGAACCACCTACTGAATTATGATTGAAAATAGAGGGAAAAAAACTAGATTCCAACTAGGTCGATCTAGTTTAATTATAGGAAGAAAAATAGTAGTCTAAAAAGGGTCAGAGTAAACTAGATTGACCAATTTGATTTAGTTGAATTCTAAGAAAAATAACAAATAAGGCCAAAACAAACTAGATCCACTAGCTCAATCTAGTTGATTATGTGATATAATTTTAACATAATTGAAAAACTAGAAAAACTAGAATGGAAATTTGAAGTACTGATTAATTTTACTGATAAATAGAAATGAGAAATTGAGATAATTGACAAAATTAAATTGCTAAGTTGGTAAGAGTGAACCTAAAAAATTGAACAAGATCAACCAAGTTGATTTAGCTATATTATTGAGGGTGCTAAAGTTGTGTTTATTGGGTCATCTAAGAATGATTTAGTCCTAAAAAGGTAAAAATATTCAAAACATATTGGTTAAATGGAACGGACCAGGTCAATTTAGTCTATAAAAATATAAAAACTAAAAAATAGTAAAATAAGACAAGATCAACCGACTCGATCTAGTTTGATAAAAACTTAAAACTTAAAAATTGCTTAACTGAACAAGATTGACCAAATAAATTTAGTTGATTGTAAGTGAAAATTTATAAAATAGGAAAATAAGACTAAATCAACCATCATGATCTAGTTTATTGAAAACTAAAAAATTAAAAACTACTAAACTAAATAAGATCAGCTAGCTTGATCTAGTTGACTGTAGATCCTTGTAATGTCCCCTTCTTTCAAATGAGACACTTGAAAAATAACATTAGCCTAGTTTGTTCTCATAGGCTATGTTAGGTGATGTAAGGAAATATTATTATGAGATCACTATTTAACAATTGCTATTCACTGGCACTATTCATGATCCACTATTCACTATCACTATTCATGAGTGACTGTGCATGATGATGTGGCATAGTAATGAGGCAAAATAGTGATGATGTGTCTTTTGGTGATGTGGTATGACCCATATAGGAAAATTTAATTATTGAAAGTGGAGGAGAGAGAAATGTGGTGCATTTATCCACTTGGCCACATGAAAGGAATAATGAAATCATGTGGGGGACAAAGGGAAAGTGGGGAACATGGTCTATTATTATTAATTGAGGGCACATGGAGAAGGACAAAGTAAATCATGAAGATGCCTTGCACATGTGAGAGACAAATTGCACTATTGATGAATAACACTCCACTTCAAGGATGGGGTATTTTATTCTCTCATAGTTTCACCTCTTTGTCCTTCTCACTTCTAAATTATATAAGTTTGAATCTCTCTTCCTTTGTCATGCATATTTAAAAATCAAATCCACCTATTTTCAGACATTGAACTTGTGTTCAATTCTTTCTCTCCTAGGATAAAAATACATGGAGTATTGATTGCTAGTTTTGGTGGTGAGACATCCTCCCTAGCTGGTTATGGTAATTCCACTGAGGAAGTTTAGTTGGTATTCATAATAAAGTTAGAGTGCAGTGTACATATGTGTGTGGTGTGAAATATTTCCCATTGAGGACTGTATGAATATTTTTAAGTGTGGTAAGTTTTTAAGTGTGTATTGAATAATTATTTAAGAGAGTTGTTCATTATCCTTAGTATTATTATGTTTTATGATTTAATTATTTCTATTTGAAAACATAAGAAAATTATATTTTCTTAAATATATTGAAAAGGGATATTTCAGTAGTATTAGAGCTGGTAATCTTGCTAGCCTATAGGTTATAGTATTATTTGATGTCTCTAAGTGATAGGCAAATCAGATACAAGATAAAGAGCAAAATAAATTACCAGCTCTAATACTACTGAAATATCCCTTTTCAATATATTTAAGAAAATATAATTTTCTTATGTTCTCTAAGTGATAGGCAAATCAGATACAAGATAAAGAGCAAAATAAATTACAGCTAAAGGATGTAATGGGTGATAAATAAGATTCTATAGATGATGTGGTAAGTAAGTTTGATAAGATGATTCAAGGGAAAAACTATCTTGCTAACATGTTTAGCTAGATGTTTCACATGATGTAGAAAGAGCCCACCAATAACAATAACAATGGATAAGCTATCACCTCAAGAGAAAATTATATGGACAAAGGCCAAGAGGTGAAATCTCAAAAGCCAAGAGTTGGGTTCATCAATAGAACCCTAAAGCCTAAATTCATCCAAAGAGAAGTTCTTCCAAAAGAGGATATTACATTTTAGGAAGAAGTCTCTCAATGTTATGGAGAATATATAACCCTTCTAGATGAGATCCATGATGCCATGTCACTAACAAATTATATGTCAATGAGAAAAACCAAAGGTGAAACAAGGCAAGAACCTCGATCTTAGTCAAAGCCAAAATATTTTGAGCATACCTTGGGTAAGATACCTCTATTTTTGATGGAACTAATAAATTCACTACTACAACATGGTTATAGAAATTGGACTCATACTTGTCTCTCAAGCCAATGGTAGAAGAGAAATCTATTAAGTTTTCCACCCTTCATCTTGAAGATGTTGCACATGATTTGTGGTAACATTGATTAATGACTCAAAATCATGATGAAATCAAATCATATGATGAATTTTTCAAGTGGCTGATTAAAGGATTTGATATAAGGGATCTTAAATAATAATTTAGAGAGTTGGGTCACCTCTAACAAAAAGGTAACGTGGATGATTATGTTGCTGATTTTAAAAAATTATCTATCATGGTAATTGATATTTCAGAGAGGAGGCTCATTGTTACTTTCATAGAAGGATTCTATGAGTATCTCAATTTTATTATGAAGGCATTCAACCCTTCCTATTTAAAATTAGCTATTAGGAAGTCATTTTATCTAGAGACTTATATACCTTCAAATCCCATTCTTTGGAATAAGTCTAAAGGGAACTTTCAAAAGAAGTTTATGGGTACCCCAACACAAAAAGATGCACCTCCAAACATGAATAAGAAGGTGGATGATGAGATCATTCATGAGATTAGGAGGAATAAACTCTATTATTTCTATAGAGATACATGGAATCTATGACATAGGTGCCTTGGGAAAGGCAAGGTACATTATATAGACGTCACTTTGATTGTGAGGAGGAGGTATATTATAACTTAGATAGTGATCAAGAGGAGGATGTTACTGAACAAGAGGAGAAGACTACATGAGGACCTAAGGAAGGAAATATTGCTTCTTGTTTAGTAACCCCTATGTATCATCCTTTTAAGGTGAGAGGAGTCTTGCAAGGACAATGTGTAATAGTTTTTATTGATAGTGGGGTAACCCACAATTTCATAGATTAAGGCCAGGTGATGAAAAGAGGTCTTTAGGTGGAGGATTTTCTAGGGTTTAATGTGGATTCATATTGATCTATAATAAGAAAATTTAGTATTTGATCATTACCTTGGGTAACCATCAGGTGATTGCTAATTTTTATGTTGTAAGACTTGGGGAAATTGACATGGTCCTTAGCATTCAGTGGTTGCACTCCCTTGAGAAATATTCCTAGAAATTTTAGAATATGAAGCTCAAGTTTAGACATGAGGAGAAAAGAGTTGTTCTTTGAGTAATGTCCAATGGAGCACCTAGTTTGGCCAAAAAAAAAGAGGATGGAGGTACTTTTATGACATGGGGAGGTGGCTTAGGCAGCTCAATGTTTGATCTCTTCTCATACCCCTTATGCTAGAGATGATCAACATCATGTGGCTATCTAATCCATATTAGATAAGCATAATGTGGTTTTAAGTGAGATTCCTCATGATAGACCACCTAACAGGGGGTTTAAGCATGTGATAGAGCTAGAAGAGGGCTCTAATCTCATTATCATGACTCCTTATTGACACCCTAAAATATTGAAAGAGGAAATTGAGAAATCAATCAAGTAGTTATTAGATATGGGTCACATTATGCCTATCTTGAGTCCCTTTGCTTCTTTAGTTTTTCTAGTGAAGAAGAAGGATAAGACCATACATATGTGCATTGATTATTATACACTCAACAAAAAGACTACAAATAATAGGTACCAATTCCTATGATCGATGAGTTTTTGGATGAGCTACATAGAGCTATGTATTTATCAAAGATTGATCTTCATTTAGGTTACCATTAAATCAGATTTTGTGAGCATGACATATGCAAGATGACCTTTAGTTGTCATTTTGGCCATTATGAGTTTTTGGTCACTCCTTTTGGTTTGACCAATGCTCCTGCTACCTTTCAGTCTTGCATGAATCATATCTTCAACAAGCAGTTGAGGAAGTTTTTACTAGTGTTCTTTGATGATATTATGATATACAATAGGACTGGGTGGACAACCTCAAGCATTTTGATGTGGTATTGGGTATTATGGAGGCACAGTATTTGTTCACAAAAGCTTCCAAGTGTGAGTTTGGCATGAAAAAAATCCTTTACTTGGGGCATGTGATTAGTGTTGATGGAGTGAAGGTCTATTAAGTGAAAATTTAGGCCATCTTGGATTGGCCACCACTAAATGCATTAACAAATTTGATGGGATTCTTAGCCTTTGTAGTTACTATAGGAGGTTTGTCAAGGGGTTTTATTAGTTGGTTACATCTCTTATAGATATCATAAATAAAGGATCTTTTGAATGGATATATGAGACTTAGTGCACATTCAACAAGCTCAAGGAGGTAATGAGAACTTGTCTTATTTTAGCATTACCTTATTCTATTATCCCTTTGTTTTGGAGTGAAATAAATCATGTATGAGGATATGAACCATGATTATGTAGAATAGGAATCCCATTACCTGTGAGAGCAAGAAGCTCCATGATGTGGAGATACTGTACTCCACCTGTGATAAGGAGATGCTTGCCATCATGAATGTTTTGGAAAATTTTAGGCAATATTTGGTAAATGGGAATTTTTTTATCAAGATAGATCATAATAGATTTAAATATTTCTTGGAGCATAAGGATATGAATGAGAGATAATAAAAGTGGGTAAGTAAATTTAGGCCTATGATTTTTAACCTTGAGTATGTGAAAGGGAAGAGGAATGTTGTAGCAAATGCCCTTTCTAAGAGACACACTTTATGTTCTATGATTGATATTTCAATTGATTGGAAGGCTCACCTATTAATAGAGTATTATAAAAATAATTTTGCATGCAAGCTTATGTATGTCATAACTTAGGATGATAGGTATGAAGTGGTAGATGATGTCATGTACTACAAGGACATGATTTATTTGTTGTCTGAATTAAAATTGGAGAAAATTTTGAGGTCCATTCATGACACCCCTCTTGTAGGACATCAAGGTTATTTCAAAACCTATAGACATATCAGAGAGATATTCACATGAAAGGGTCTCAAAGATGATATCTTGTATCATGTCAAAGAGTGTATGAATTGCTAATAGAACAAGTTAGAGCATACTTTCATAGTAAGATTATTGAATCCATTACCTATCTTTGAGAAAAAGTGGGAAAGTATATAGATGGATTTTATTACAGGTCTAACTAAAGTGGATGGCAAAGATTGAATCTTTGTGGTAGTCAACAGGTTGACCAAATACATACATTTCTTGGCCATATATTCTGAGTACAAGGCACCTTAGGTTGTGGAGTTATTATTTAGAGAGGTGTTTAGATTCCATGGATTGTCAAAGAAAATTATTAGTGATTGATATATTAGGTTTCTTAGTATATTTTGGTAGGATCTATTAAAACTAGTTAGCATGGAGTTGACTTCAAGCACTAGTTACCACCCCTAGATGGATGGTCAGATAAAGATTGTGAACAAATAGGTGGAAGGATATTTGTGTAGTTATATTTTAGGATAATAGAAGGCTTGGATTAGGTGGTTATATTTGGGTGAGAATTGTTACAATACCACCCACCACATGTCTATTAATATGACTCTCTTCTGATCATTGTATGAACATGATGCTATGTCTTTGGTAGATTTGGCATTTGACGATAGAAGGGATCCAAAGGTGAAGGGTTAGATTCAAAAGAGTCAAGACATACTCAAGTCACTTAAGGAGAACCTTCATCATGCCTAGAATAAATAGAAGACTTATGTAGATATGCACATAGTCAAGAGGAGTTTTGAAGTTAAAGACTTAGTTTTCTTGCACATGTAACCATATAGATAATCTACATTGAAGAAGAGTGGTGCAGATAAGTTTAATACTTACTTATATGGCCCTCATAAGATTGAAAATAATTGGTGAGGTGTAATATTAATTAGATTTGCCTTAGAGTATCAAGATTCATAATATATTCCATGTTTCATGCCTCAAAAGGGCACTTGGGAGCATATCATAACATCTAATCAACTATCACTATTAGATGAGGGGGGAAAATTGGTCTTGATTATTGATTCCATATTAGATGTTAGAGAGAGAAAATTGATGAGTAGGGTGATTAATGAATACCTAATTAGATGGAGGGACTTGTCCTTAGAGGATGCTACTGAAGAGGGGGAGTAACTTCTTCAGCATCCAAATTTACAATTGCTTATGGGCAAGCAATTTTGGGAAGGAAGTACTATAATGTCCCATTTTTATAAATAGGACACTTGTGGAAGAATGTTAGATTATTTTATTCACTTAGGATAAGTTATGTGATGTAAGAGAATATTAATGTGGGATCACTATCCACTAATTACTATTCATTGGCACTATTTATGGGTCACTATTCATGAGTGATTGTTCATGACGATGTGGCATAATAATGAGGTGGCATAGTGATGAGGTGTCCTTTAATGATGTGACACATCCCACATAATAATTTTTAATTATTGAAAGTGGAGGAGAGAGAAATATAGCGCACTTTCCCACTTAGTTTTCTTGCACATGTAACCATATAGATAATCTACATTGAAGAAGAGTGGTGCAGATAAGTTTAATACTTACTTATATGGATCTCATAGGATTGAGAAGAATTGGTGAGGTGTAATATGAATTATAGTTGACTTAGAGTATCAGGATTCATAATATATTCCATGTTTCATGCCTCAAAAGGGCACTTGGGAACATATCATGACATCTCATCCACTATCACTATTGGATGAGGAGGGAAAATTGGTCTTGATTATTGATTCCATCTTGGATGTTAGAGAGAGGAGATTGAGGAGTAGGGTGATTAATGAATACCTGATTAGATGGAGGGACTTGTCCTTAGAAAATGATATTTGAGAGGGGGAGTAACTTCTTTAGCATCCAAATTTACAATTACTTGTGGGCAAGTAATTTTGGGAAGGGAGTACTGTAATGTCCCCTTTTTATAAATAAGACACTTATGGAAGACTGTTAGCTTATTTTATTCCCTTAGGATAAGTCAGGTGATGTAAGGGAATATTATTGTGGGATCACTATTCACTAGTTACTATTCATTGGCACTATTTATGGGTCACTATTCATGAGTGATTGTTCATGATGATATGGCATAATAATGAGGTGGCATAGTGATGAGGTGTCCTTTAATGATGTGACACATCCCACATAATAATTTTTAATTATTTAAAGTGGAGGAGAGAGAAACATAGCCCATTTTTCCACTTAGTTTTCTTGCACATGTAACCATATAGATAATCTACATTGAAGAAGAGTGGTGCAGATAAGTTTAATACTTACTTATATGGCTCTCATAGGATTGAGAAGAATTTTTGAGGTGTAATATGAATTAGAGTTGCCTTAGAGTATCAAGATTCATAATATATTCCATGTTTCATGCCTCAAAAGGGCACTTGGGAGCATATCATGACATCTCATCAACTATCACTGTTGGATGAGGAGGGAAAATTGGTATTGATTATTGATTCCATCTTGGATGTTAGAGAGAGGAGATTGAGGAGTAGGGTGATTAATGAATACCTGATTAGATGGAAGGACTTGTCCTTAGAGGATGCTACTTGAGAGGGGGAGTAACTTCTTCAACATCCAAATTTACAATTGCTTATGGGCAAGTAATTTTGGGAAGGGAGTATTGTAATGTCCCATTTTTCTAAATAGGACACTTGTGGAAGATTGTTAGCTTATTTTATTCCCTTAGGATAAGTTGGGTGATGTAAGGGAATATTAGTGTGGGATCACTATTCACTAGTTACTACTCATTGGCACTATTTATGGGTCACTATTTAGTATCACTATTCATGAGTGATTGTTCATGATGATGTGGCATAATAATGAGGTGGCATAGTGATGAGGTGTCCTTTAATGATGTGACACATCAAAAATAATAATTTTTAATTATTAAAAGTGGAGGAGAGAGAAATATAGCCCATTTTCCCACTTAGTTTTCTTGCACATGTAACCATATAGATAATCTACTTTGAAGAAGAGTAGTGCAGATAAGTTTAATACTTACTTATATGGATCTCATAGGATTGAGAAGAATTGGTGAGGTGTAATATGAATTAGAGCTGACTTAGAGTATCAGGATTCATAATATATTCCATGTTTCATGCCTCAAAAGGGAACTTGGGAGCATATCATGACATCTCATCAACTATCACTGTTGGATGAGGAGGGAAAATTGGTCTTGATTATTGATTCCATCTTGGAGGTTAGAGAGAGGAGATTGAGGATTAGGGTGATTAATGAATACTTGATTAGATGGAGGGACTTGTCCTTAGAGGATGTTACTTGAGAGGGGGAGTAACTTCTTCAACATCCAAATTTACAATTGCTTGTGGGCAAGTAATTTTGGGAAGGGAGTACTGTAGTGACCCCTTTTTATAAATAGGACACTTGTGGAAGACTGTTAGCTTATTTTATTCCCTTTGGGTAAGTTAGGTGATGTAAGGGAATATTAGTGTGGGATCACTATTCACTAGTTACTATTCATTGGCTCTATTTATGGGTCACTATTTAGTATCACTATTCATGAGTGATTGTTCATGATGATGTGGCATAATAATGAGGTGGCATAGTGATGAGGTATCCTTTAATGATGTGACACATCCCACATAATAATTTTTAATTATTAAAAGTGGAGGAGAGAGAAATATAGCCCATTTTCCCACTTAGCCAAATGAAAGGAATAATGAGAGCATGTGAGGGACAAAGGGAAAGTGGATCTCATAATTCCAATCAAGCATGTGTTTTTGAGGCACCTTTAAATGAAGTCAAAAGTTGAGGAATATTTTGACTCATGAGTATGCACATGGGAAAGTAAGGAACATAGTTTATTAGTCCTGATTGAGGGCACATGGAGAAGGACAAAGTAAATCATGAAGATGCCTTGCACATGTGAGAGATAAATTACACTATTGATGAATAGCAATCCCACTTTAAGGATGACACATTTTGTTCTCTCTCATATTTTCACCTCTTTCTCCTTCTCAATTGTAAATTCTATAAGTTTTAAGGTCTCTTATTTTGTCATGCATATTTGAAAATCAAACCCCCTTATTTTTAGACATTAAATTTGTGTTCAATTATTTCTCTCCTAAGACAAAAAAACCATGGAGTGTTGATTGTTGGTTTTGGTGGTGAGATATCATCCCTATCTGGTTATGGTATTCTAGCCATGAATTGCAATCAATCTTCACAACAGAGTTAGAGTGCAATGTGCAGTGTGTGTGTGGTGTGCAAGATTTCCCAGTGAGGATTGTGTGTAGATATATAAGTGTGGAAAGTTTGTAAGTGTGCATTTAATAATTATTATAATATATTTGTTTTTAATTATTATCCTTATTATTAATTATCTTTTATTCTTAAATTATTTATATTTGAAAACATATCAAAATTATATTTTCCTAAATATCTTGAAAAGGGATATGTCAATCCTAAACCTACAAATAGAGAAAAAATCTAGATCGAACAAATTAATCCAGTTAGTTGAGGAAGAAACCTATATTGAGAAAATGAAACTTGATAAATCATATTGATCTATTTGATTATGACTAAAAAACTTTAAAATGCAAGGGTTATATTCACATTAGGTTCACTATAGTGTATACGACAAATTAAGATGGATTTACAACTTATCCTACTTAGTGAATTCCAAGCTCAGAGAAGGTAATCTTACCAACAACTCATCACATATCTATTTATATAATGAAATGACCAATTTAGATACACTAAATATTAACCAAGGTATATCTTACTAAAAAACACCAAAGGAGAGGGTTCTAAATCCTCTAAGCAAATGATATGATGCAATAACCCTAGCTAGGTCTACTATACATAAAATAAATATAATATAGTGCTCACTAAAACTTGTGGTATAAAGGGGGATAGTTAATGACAAAAAACACATAAAAAATAAATAAATATCTACCCAATTCAATGTAGATATAAACTAAACAAGGATTAAAAAATTCAACATATTACTTTGTGCAATATCTATCTAACAAATGAAAGAGTAAAACTTAAGAATACTTACCTTTGGATGAATCTATCATTCCTCAATATTTTCCTTGGCCAATGGTGATTTGAAATAGGTTTTTTTTATTTTGTAAGGATCACACTATAAAAATCATTTCTAGACTAAAATACTCCTACTTCTCATCCAAGACTTTCCCACAAGACAAGTTTCTTTCCTTTCAAGGCAAAACCCCAAGCAATAACACCTCAAGTGTAGAATTTATAGAATTTTGAGCTATAACAAAGTGAAATTGAATGTTTTATCTATTAGATTGAATTGAAGGTGGTATTTATAGAAATGGATTAACCCTAAACCTTTACAAAAATTTAGCCAACAAGGTTGGCCAATTTGATCTTGTTAGGTAGAAAAGGCATCTTAACCCTTTATAACATGATCAATCCAGTCGATGTAGTAGCAAAAATGGGTGTAAAGTGGCTGACATGATTGAAAAACTCACTTATTTAGGTGGAAAAAGTGGATGAATTAGTAGAAAAAATGAGAAAAAATGTGTTTTCTTAGTTATGGTTTATTTGAGAAGGGAGATTACTTAGGAAGTTGGATAAGGGCATGAGAGGTGCTAAAACATGTAGTATAAATATAAAATAAACATATAGTTTATTATAATTTAAGTTATATTTTATATTTATATTTTTAGGATGTTTGAGAGTGGTTTCATACCTCTATGATCCATAATACAAATTATAGGTTTTGTAGGATCCTATTGGATTTCAAACTTAGCCATATTTGAAGGTTTCAAGATTTTAGACTTAGCCATATTTCAAGATTTCAGGGAGACATCATAGGAAGTGAATGGATAGAAACTCTAAATAAGTTAGATAAATAGTAGGAATGATACAAATCCACCATAATCTTATGAATCACCAATGGTTTACCCACCCCTTTCCCACTAAACCCTTTAAGGTGTGAACTCAGAGAGATTGAAACTTGATAGGTTCCTGTAAGAGAGAAAGTGTTAGTAAATGATAAAGTAAAAAAATGTTGTGTGTATATAGTCCCTATATGTGAAATGACTACATTTTTGTTGTTATTTTTATAATCAAGTTTGCATATGCACAAGCTAATGTGGGTTACCAAAATGCACATGCAATCACTACTATTGATCTCTTTCTTACAAAATTTTTATCTCGAACAATAACCTATAGCCTTTCAACCCCAATTCCTTATTTGTTTACCATATGAGGTCATTGATTATCCTTAAGGGAATTCCATCATTTCATGATTGTCTTAGCATATAAGGGATCTATAAGTTATAAGTTGGGAATTCAACTTCAAAATGAACATTCCCACAATTATTTTTGTTCACAACATTGGTGAAATAACACACCCTCTTCATCATTTCAAGGACATATTCACCAAAGCAATTTATGTGATGAGCTCTCAATTGTCCTACATTTTTGTATTTAATTTAATTTATAGCTCCTTGACAGAGGATCTCTAGTGAGTACCATCATCCATCTACAACAAAGATACTATTAGTCAAACCATTATGTTGAAATAGGTACTTATGTTAGGAATTTAGAATAATGTTTATTGTTCTTATAATTTTCTTTGTTATGCTTACTGATTATTACTATGATATGATTGTTTATGAGTACTCTAATTAAAATTCAATTTTTTCATGTCCATCCTATCTTATCCCACATTGTCCCACTACCTTTTCATTTCATATTCCCATATCACATTCCTTAATCATCAATTTGTATTCAGTTTCACTTTTTCCTCACCTCATTGGTTACATATACCCTATTGTTCCATCCACTACACTTGAAGACAAGTGAAAAATTTAAGTTGGGGGGATAGTCAATGACATTTGGAACATGTACTCTTCATGGACACACTAGACATACATCACATCAACCAAAGGAGGATACATGATCCAATCAACATAATCATGTTGGTATAGATATTAAAATCCATTATTAACTCATTATCATCTCACACAAAAATGACATTATACTCCCTAAGAAAATAATATGTTATTTTTTAACTCATAATAGTCTATGGAGAGTGACAAGAAGTAACCAAAAAAATAATGTAGGAAAAATGGGAGGTGATATAAGATGAATGGAACCGATTAACCACATAGTACTTCAGAACAACATAGGTGTGGTGGCACTTTTTGAGAATGTTGTGTGGATGGTATTCATGGAGAGACTTGCAGGGTATGATTTAAACATAGTGAAAGCTTTTACCTAGAATGACAAAACTAATGGAAAAATACTAGAGGTAGTCCTAACAGAGGAATTGATATTTAAATCAATTAGTTTACCTGCTATAGGATAATAATGGATATAATGACACATCATTGTTGATTCTAAGGTACAATTTTTTAAGAGAAAATACCAAATAGAATTTAATGCTAAAGGCACACATATGTTATCTCTCCCTACTCCTTGGCATGAGGTGGATATATTTGTCATTAAATACTTCACAAGGGAAGGTAGGGTATCATTTTTTTATACTTATAATTTGAATTTGTTGAGTCACCTAATACATGGTTATTTTAAAAAGTATGTTCCAAATTATTTCTTACACTTAATGAGAAGAATGACAATAGAATATAAAAAAGGGAACTTGCATCACTTACACACCATTTCTTAATCACAATAATTATGAGAAGATTTTTATCCTCCACTAGGCCTAATATCAGTTGGAAAGACTTTGTGGCAATGAATCATCTTCCACCTCAAGTTATTGGTCAACTTAAGGCACCAAGAAAAACCTGACCTGTAACACCTCCACCTACTAAAAATCAAAATATTTTTAAAGCCTCATATAATAGACGTAAGAGATTCTCCCATAGGTTGAGATCCAAGGGAGTGATGAAAAGAACATCTTCCTCCAAGATTGTAATAATTTATATTTTTTCACAAAAGGGAATTTTTGAATAAGCTCTGGCTTTGAGTCAATAAGAAACATGGGAAGGTAGTGGTGAGGAAGCCACCAGTGCAAGTTTTAAGTTTGAGGAAGAGGATATAGAAGAAGAAATAGAATAAGGGCATATTATAAATGAATAAATTCAATAGTAAGAGAAAGAGGAGTTTATAGTAACAAAAGAAAGGGAACATACCCCTACTCTTCATAGTGTAAAAATGAGTGACCATTACAAGTTGTTGCTAGCATATCAAGGAATAAAGCTTCTAAAGACTAAAATTTTGGAATTAGAGGCAAGAAAAAGGATTGGATACACTAGTTCAATTGGAAGCTAAGGAATAATATAGAGGAGTTAGAACATAAGAACATGTGACAATACTTGCAATAACTACCTCTAAAATAATGAATCCTAAAGAACATACATCCAATTCACCCATGTTAGTTATAGTCATCTATTTAACCCTAAAATATAGATATGGGGAATATATATGGTTTTAGGGGTAAGGGATAGCCTAGGGAACAAGGATGGTAGACTATCTCTAAATCAAGCCAATTATTTATTAAACTCAGATAAAACATATATTGGATTTACTATGTTGAGATATGCTAAAATGTTAAGTTAAACTATAATAATTATTGCAATATTAATGAACATAAAATAATAATTTGGTTTTGATGCTAATATAGATCTAGATTTGGAACAAGAAGAAATTATAATGGATCTAAATTCTAGATCAGTCCCCTGATTCTAGAAATTATAACTCTAGAGTTACAAACACTTGCAACGACTAGGATGGTTGCATTGATGCTACTATCTTACTTGGATATAGGTGTATAGTATAGAATAATTGATGAAAATAGATGTTAACACTTGGATTATTATGAGTTATGTGTCATGTTTACTCTAGTGTAATCATATCTGGGTCATGGACTGTCACTCCATGTCAAATAGGAAAACCCTAGTTCTTCATTTTCTTAGTGGTTTTAGGAAAAATGAGTTAGTAGGAACATGATGTTTAGATGAACCAAATATCCATCTATCAATGAGTTCTATATACATATCCAATACTCTAAATATAGCCTTAGAATTATGCAATTCCCCCTTACATGTTAGCTTGTGTGTGAAGCATGTAATGTGTGATAAGAAAGCATAATAGTGACCTAGCTTGTAACTTGGAAAATGTGGCTTATTGAATGATACTTCAGTACTTAAGACCTATATATATATATTTTACCTATGACTAATATGTAAATATGATAAAATAGGAAATTTTTTCTTAGTTGAGTGCTTGATTGAGTGATTTTTGGTTTATGCTAGGCAAGGAATGAATGAGCATTGATATTATATTTATAAAAATACTTTTAGAGAATATCTCACATTAAAATACTTAAGATGACCATAAAAATATATTTCATTTGAAAATTGGATGAATTTATGGTAGTATACACTTGATTGGAATATGACACTTGTATTGACGTAGGTGTCTGACTAGGATGTAAGTGTCTAGGTAGTTAAAAAATAGGCATAGGTCAAAACATTTTAGAGATGGAAGATAAGTAGGTTCATAACATTCTGGGAAAGATAGAAGGTCTAAGTCATCATAATGACATTGATTGAACCAAGATATAAATAATGAGGTATAAATAGATAATTTATGCAAGCTATTTTATAGTGGGAAAGGTCTAGAATCTGAAGGTAAAGAATATGTATTTAACAAGTGTATAAGAATGAGGTGATATATAATTCAAAAATAGTGTCCACATCATCACCATTAATCTTTCAACCTCTACTACATAAATATTTATGATTGAATAAATTGACCAAACACATGCAAGTTGTATTATAAGAAAAGGGCATCAAGACATTGTTGAAGCTTTTAAGTTGAGTTGGTTCAAAACCTATAAAGGCAATATAAGAGAATTCATTTGTTAATATAATAAAAAGATAATTTGAATAAATAAATAGTATAAAAGGATGAATAATTAAGGAAAAAAGAGATAATAATTATTGGTTTTGAATCCTTAGTTCTGAGGGTTTACAAGATGTCTATGAAAATCCTAAAATCTAGACCTCCCCTATAGTTTATGCTTTATATATTAAAGAACAATGGATTGAATCTAATATTGGTAGATTAATTTCATGGTAAATATATTTTATAGGATTTCATTTTTATTTTTGTAATGAATATCTCAATGGTATAGAAGAACACAACCACTTGTGTGAACTTTATCAGCATGAGTTGGTGGTGACTAGTGACAAAGAATGGCACCCCAATGTATTGGTCAAAGATGTAAAAATTAGGGAATACTATTATTATCTTATGAATGAGTTGAGAATAGGACAAGAAATGATGAGATACTTTGACCAAGAGACTTATGCCCCCTGAATCTCAAATTATAATTTTTATTTCCTATCAAAATCATCAAACAATGGGATAGTATTATTAATAACCTTGAGTTTACTTCTATTATTTAGTTTTCCAAGTGAAAAGTCATTAAATATCTCATTTATCTTTCTAAAATTATTTGTAAATATTCCTTTATGGTTTAAATGTGAGATGGGTAAAACTAACACCATAGTTGCATCAAAGATAACCATACTCTATTCATAACTTCAAAGTTACAAATGGAAGACTTGTAAAACTCATAAAATGTTTAAAATCTAATTTGTTCGGATGGATAGGAATTAAATTTAGAATTAAAATAATTTGGTATTGTTGGGTGAATATTTTTTTATTGACACAATGGTAGCAAAATGGTGATTTCAGCCACAGTGTGATGAGATAAAATCTCTCCTCAATGAAAGGGGAGGTTCCCTTGTATTGTTAACTAACACAATAATTAATTATTTACACTTATTTAAAATATTTATATCATAGTGAGTGTAGTCATATCATCCAATTCTCTTTTTTCACAATTGATGTTCAATCACAAACTTCCATTCTTTGTGATATACCTTGTAAATCTAAGATCACTTGATGAACCAAATATAACCGATATTCATATTTGTTAGCCAAAAGATTAACAAGAATAATACCAGTAGAGTAAACGTAAAAGATAGAATAAGGTGCACCTAAAAGTCTTCACCTTATTTACAACAAAGATTAAAATTATCAAAGAAGAATAACTGGTATCCCAAAGTCTCCTTAGTAATTAACCTTCAATTATGATCACAAACCCAGAAACTAACAAGTAGCTCAAAGACTCCAAAATCAGCTTTCTGACACCTTCTATCTTGTATAAATTTCACACCATAATTCACTCAAAGCAGAATAAAATGCAATTTAAAAGACATAAGAACATTCCCAATATACCACAAGGATATTTCAACACAAAGTTTGAAAGATCACTTGATTTTCTTATAGTAAATGAATTTTTGATTTACAATATGAACAAAAAGTTTCAAAATTGTTTCTCAATTTAGCAACATTTCCTCTCTACAGCAATTGGTGATCCTTTATACAAATAGCATACTCCTATTTATACAGAGGAGCTATGAAAAAAATAGGAAAAACATAAATACATTGAATTATTCATTGACAAAGTCCTATTTGACTTAGGACTGCGTACTTTTCCTACATGTAATTTACATTAAACAAAAATACATATGGAAAATTACAAAAGTAGACTAAGTGTCCTTAGACACAAGAATTTTTACCTTTTTATTTTTCTTTAAAAATTCCTCATATCTCTTCAAGATAGCTTGGACTTCATCATTATTTGGGTTGGATTTACTCTTGGAGATGGGAAGTACCCTTGTGATAGAATCTTCTAAGTTAACTGGCAAATCCTTGCTCTTGTTCATGATTCTTGTAGTTTATTTAAGATGAATTGAAATTCAATTAATTTGTCGATGGAGTCTAGCATGAAATTACCTATTTCAATCTTTGTTTGGAGTAAAGATGTTAATTCTTGAATAATAGTCTCCACAGGAAGAATTCTCTAAGAATCATTTTTAACTTGACAAGGGAGTTTTCCTATTTTCTTTGCAGATCTAACATCTTATTATCACACATATCTTCAGCTTCTTTGAGATATTTAACTAGATTCTTGAGAACTTCTCTTTTATTCTTCATAGCTTCCCTATATTTAATGAACATTTTTTAATTTGGAATGACCTTCTACTCAACCAAAAGCTCCAATTTGATTTTATGAAGTTGAGTCCATGTATCAATATCCTTCTTAGTCAACTCTAAATATTGATTAAGTGATTTAATTATTTACTAAATTTTTATTTTCATTTCACTCAAGTTATTCAAAAATCAAATGGTATAATGCAACATTTATGTATTTTGTGTTGTTAATCTCTCAACCCAAGCATTGACTGCATGACCATGAGATCTAATTTTTTTTTATAAGTTGAATAACTCTTTTAGTATTTTTGTACACAATAGGATCAATGGACTCAAAAGGTTGCATGATTTTTAGTAAAGTGAAAGTTAGCTATTCCACTTGTACTTTGATTTGATCTTTGACCTGCTTATCCTTATCATTTCTCTTGATCAAGGAAGCCATTGCTACTTTTAAATCTTCCTTTGCACCTTCATGAGTTTGTTTCCTAAGATCTATTCATCGCACTACATATTCATATGATTAAATATCCTCAATATTTATATCTTTGGGAGGCACTATAACTTCAACATACTTATGCCCAAATTCAAAAATTACCCTTGACATAGTTTTGGCTTTCTTTGTTATTTTGGGCTTTATTGACACAAGCTGACCAAAATAAAAATATTTCATAGCCACTACTCACTTCTTCTTCTTAGGTGTTTGTGATGCCAACCAAGGAGGAAGAAGAGATGGATCTCCTTGGATAGAGGATGTTAAAGCTTGGGAAACTTGGGGAGGGATAATGGATTGTGAAGTAAGTGGAATGGAAGGCAATGTGATGGAGGTATCTAGTAATGGGGTTGACACCAATGAGTTGTAGTAACAATAGGTGGAGTTTGGGTTGGAGTAACCACCACTTTAGTTCTTATAGACATTTTAGACACTAGAGTGGTAAGAACTTAAGTTTTTATCTTTGAGGAAGGTATAGACAAATTTTTCCATATCTTATTAGGTGAAATATAAATTAGTCAAGGATCACAATGACTTTGAAGGACTAGGTGGATTTGATAATGAATTGAAAACTTGGTCCAGTGTACCTTGTGAAGGGAATTAAAAAAATGGGGCACTAGGAGGTGAAGATGGAGGTGAAAGAATAACTTGAGAAAGAATAGGATCAATTTGTATAGTGGTACTTATAGGATGAACTATGGAAAATATTACCTATGAAACTGTGGCTTGAGAAGTTTCAGCCAAAGGAACCTTTGATTAAGTAGTCTCTAATTTTATAGGTTATTCAAGCACTATCTAAGACACTTGTGATGTTGTTGATTGAGGTAGTACCTCACTTGTGACTGGGACTTCTTTTTTCTCCACTTGAGCACTTTACTTGACACCTGTTTCTTTGCCTTTCTTCTTTCCTTTACTAACAAACACAAATTTTGGCTTTTGTATAGAAGTAAAGGGCTCCTCTTTATTTTTGGTTCTCAATTCCTCTCATTTCTTAGCAGTTTATTCATCATACTCCTCCTCATAACCAGTCTTAAAATGTTTCAACTTAATTCCTTTGGATTCCAACTAAGCATTAGTTCTTGCAAGAATAAGTCAAAATTGGTCTCTAGTGGAAATGGATTCTTTAACTGACCATTGGATAGAAGGGAGAGGAGTTTAAGCCACTTGATTTTCCTCATATGATGGATCCAATACATTACCATCATCTATCAAATCCCCAAGAATATTTTCCAACTCCAAATTGACAATCTAATCAGTAGTAAGGTGACTATAATCAAGTTTCCTTATATCTTCATTAGTTCTGTATTCTGCCCAAATATCTTTAGTTCCATCAAAATATCAACTTTATTGGGAAAAATAAATGCAAAGAGGTAGATATTTACCTCATTTTTCATGCCTAGAGATAAGGTATATGAAATGGATAAGTTTTTTTGGGGTTATCCCATGAATTGAGCTTGCTAAATTGAAGGATAACAGGTATCATATCCCATGCTGGGCTATAACATGACACATAAGTAAATAAGAGGAAGATATAAAATGGGAATTCTTGAAAAAAAATAGAGGATACCTCCCAAAACAGATAATAAGGGATGAAAACCTTGTGATTTTAGAACCATGTGTGGCCACTTCATCGCTACTTCTTCTTATTCTATTCTCTCATGATCCACATTTTGGTTTCAAAAGAAACATGCAAATATTTAAGATTTGAGGGTGTGATGATCCCAAAAAATGGCTTTATCTAATGTCTAAACCTTTCCTAATATGTTCCTTTTTGTTATAGTTCTCATTCCAAAAGACTCATAAATATAATCATGTATGTATATGTATGAACACCAAATATAGTTTCCATTCCAATTAGTCATGAAAATACTTAAACCAATATAAACCCATTGAATTATATTATAAAACCTATAAATAACATATTAGACATAATATTTACTTTGCATATGTTTGTATGTGTGTGTGTATCTATGTATGTATGTATGTATCTATATGTGAGTGTGTGTGTAGACACACACACACACACACACACACACACACACACACACACACACACACACACACACACACACACACACACACACACACACACACACACACACACACACACACACACACACACACACACACACACACACACACACACACACACACACACACACATACATACATACATACATAGATATGCGAAGTAAATATTAAGTATAATATGTTATTTATAAGTTTTCTAATATAATTCAATGTATTCATATTGGTTTGAGTATTTTCATGACTAATTAGAATTGAAAAGATATTGGTTTTCTATGTTCAAGTAGTTCTCATCCATTTTGTAAGACATGACTATAGTATTTGGTTGAATAGATGTTGGAAATGTAGTTCACCCATAATAAATAGGAAACACCTGTAACAATTAGTTGAGTACACCCTTAACAACTAGTTGAGTGCACCCAAAGTAAAGATTATAGGTGAACATTTCCTAGATCACAATAGAACTTCCAACTGTCATTTATAATTTTCTTTTTATTTAATAAATGATCTCCAATAGACATGAAATGTGATGAGATGTTGTTTTAATTATATGATATCACCATTAGACCATTCTTCCATTTATGGATCATACAACCATATGGTTTTAACCATCTCAACACATTATTGTCTTCTTCTAATTTATATCATTATACATAATCTTATGGTTATAACAATTGTCTCTACTCAGATAATAAACATCTCTATTCTCTATATTAGAAGAAGAGTTGTAGGTGATTCAGAGTTCAGTGAAGGTTAGAATAAGCATATGTGTATTAAATATAAAATTATTGCAATATTTTATACTTTATTGTAACAATCATTACATTACGATAGAATTTGATCAATGAAAGTAAGGGATTTGATATAGAAACATTCATAGTCAAGGAATATATTTAAATCACAACTCCAGCTAAGTATGGTCCACTTATGAGGAGTTATTATGATAATCCCATCTATTAAGTAGATCTCCCTTATTTAGTTGTGCATTTACATTCAAGGTGTGTGTTTATGTATCTTGATTTCCTTAATTAATTTCATTATAAGTAATTTTTCTTATTTGTGGTTAATTAGTTATGTTTAGTTCAAGTACAAAAAGCGTTTAAAACAATATCAATTTATTTTATGTACCTTTCCATTTATGTAATCTTGTTTACATTTCATTATTTACAATTATACAAAGAGTGTTTCCTATACATAACCATTAGTATTTGAACCTCCCAAAGAGATTAGTGTTCACATACATTGCCAATACCTTACTAAAGTATATAAACCTCAAATTTCCAATTTAGTGAATGAACATTTTAAATAAACCAAGTGGCTTTCCCTCTGGATCACATTATATTGGGTTTTACATAGTGATTTGATTATGTCAAGTTTAATAGGGGAGTTAATTTTTACATTACCTTCCTTGGCTCATCATTATAACCCCATGAAACTTATTCATTGTATTATTCTTCATTAACACATTCAATATAAATCAATTTATTTTCCAACCATTTATGTTCTTGACTGTACTTGCTATCATAGTTAAACATAGCCCTTTTACCCTCTTCTCTTAAAGTTTTTGAGGAGTCAGTTTGGTAGGCTGAGGAAATAACTATGTTGGAGAACTCTTGTCCCTTTTACTTGTGAAGGAGATTGTATTTGGGTGACTAGTTCAATCTACTCTAATATGTGTGCCATAAAAATAGCCTCAAATAAAAAAACTTATATTAAAAATGAAAAATAATCTTGGGTGTGATTATTTAGCCTACCAAGAGACAAGTATTCAAATATTCATCCATGATTGTCTCCACTTGCAAAGATAAATTATAGAACTACTGAATATAATCCCCAACATGACTTGGTTGGTGAAGTTTTACTTACTAGATGAAGTAAATATCTATCACACTATTGAGATAGTAGAATTATAATTCATTAGTGAAAATTTATCAATTGAGAGTAAGATCTTTATTCTTATTTTGAACACAAATCCATCGATACCAAATGAATTACTCTGATTACAAATATAAAGATGTCATTACCACCTCCCATCCACATGTGATATGATGTACATTAAAATATTTATCCATTTGGTTTATTTAGGTGACAAGATCCTTCTCATTAAACTTATGTATTTCTAATTTTTAGCATAAATAATTATGGCACTGAATGGGAAACATTTGAAGGTAGAGGCTGAGTTGTATTAGGGAATGCATTAGGTTGACTAGAAGATCCACATTGGTCGGTCTAAAAATTTAATTTAGTCTCTACTTGATCTCATCCAATCAATGTTTGATTTTATCTAAATGTCCTTTACTAGCTACATCAAACTGTATGTCTTGCACACTATACTCAAGTTGTATTACTTTATAATGTATCAAAGAAAAGCCTAGGACTAAATATCCACAAATTCCCATTTTTGACACCATATCCTCTTTTTATGAGTTTTTCTTGTAGTTTTTGAAGCATTTTCTTGGCCCCTATTTTATGGTCCTGACATACAAAGGCTTGATAATGTAAAATTTATTTTCATCTTTGACCTAACTTTGACCAAATTTTTTCAGACTTAGGTCAACATCAGATCAAAAAATCTAAATAATATACCCTAACTATATTTTTGAGAGATTTCAAAATAAATAAATAAAACAAACACATTCCTTAAATTTTGGCCTACATAGTGTAATTAATAAAAATGCTAAAATCATAATAACACTAAAAATGATCACCAAAACCTAATTTTATTATATATTCATTAAATTATTAACCAAAAAATTAGATTATTCTCCAACTTTAGGGTGATTAATAAAAACACTAAAATCATTCCACATTATTCCACATTCCTTAGATTGTGGCCTATAGAGTGTAATAAATAAAGACACTAAAATCATAATAAATCACTAAAAATGATCACCAAAGCCTAATTTTATTGTATATTCATTAAATTATTATCCATTTTTTAAAAATTATTCTCCAAATTTACTAGAATAAACTACATAAAATCTCACAAAAATTTGTGAGATATATGTGATTCTTAAAAATTAGGGTTTCAATAATACTTCTTCCAATTTAAAGTTATGATACCACTTATAATGAAATTACTACACCACTAAAGTAAAATCACAATAATATAGAATAATATGATTGAAATAAGAGTAAAATAATGAATAATATGACTAAGACACTTCATGGGGGAAAAATCCATAACTTAAAAATAATAATATAGTTCACAATATGATGATAAAATACAAACCAATACCCTATACACACACGCACGCACATGCATACATGCACTAATTTTGTTATACAAACACCCTAGGATGATACTAATAATAATATGAATGTATATAAATGATCATATGAATTATATAAAGGTTATGATAGCCACAAGTTGGACACACATATCCCAATAAATGCTATAGGTTAATGGCATAACATGAGTTTCATATAGTTTATAAGTTTAACAAGAATTCCTATAAATTAACTTATACGATGTATAAAATAGAAAAAACACTATCAAGTTCTCTATGCCATATTAATATAATTTTTTTGGTTAAATGTAATATTGTATATTATACCCTAATAATGTTACATTAGGCACCCTAATTAAGTGAGAAAAGGCATGAGATCATGCTCGTGAAACTCAAGTGAGATCCTCCAATGATTTTCCATATTGATCAATCTTGGATTGACCCATCTAATTTGAATCTTTTACTACTATATCCTTCTAATTGATCAAATATTCCTTGTATTCTTCCCCTTGGAATTTTGATGGCCTAGAATGAATCACTTCCTTAATTTCATCTCTTTCATTTTTAAGTAATTGACCTCTAATATGGAATTGGAGGAATTGAGTTAGAATCATCATCAAGTGGTTACATCCCATGGAAAGAATATAATTATTCTATTGAAGATGGGAGAGTTGTCTAATTAATATAATATCTCTATATCATAGGATTTCTTTTATAAAACTTGCTTGAGGATATTTCAAGGTTAAATCATTTTCCACTTGATATTATTATGTGTGACCTTCATAAAAATTTCTTTGTTGAAATGTTCTAACACCAAGTTATAAATTTGAATTTTTTCTCTTTGCTTGAGATTAGTGTGTTACATATATATCATGTTAATTTCCTCCAAAATTTCCCTCCCTTGTTGATATAAGCATGATCTTTAGCTTCAACACTTCTCCTACTATAAATACTAAAATATGATTTATATAATATCTTGGTCTTGTATACTTGATAAATACCTATCATGGATCTATCCTTCAGTTTTAGATGTTCTTAATGATGAAATAATTACATTTTACATCTCACTATGCCTAAATTTTTATTTTATGGTCTAACACTATCATTTTTTATGACCTAAATATCATGCATAATATAAATATCTTAAAACTTGATATATATCCTTCATTATCAGTTTCATATCCTCAACAACTTCTTAGCCTACTAGACACTTGCATCCCATATAGGGACACTTGCATCAATGCAAGTGTCCAAATTATTATCTAGTGGTTGTACCTCAAAATTTATCTAACTTACAAATATTTTGAATCCTATGGGTTGGCCCATTTTTTTAATTTAACCTTTCCATGAGATATTTTCAAAAGGTGTGGTATAAATATAAAATAAAAACCATTCATTATTACCAAGTCATATCAAAAAAACTTACCAAGCAAACATCTAACATAACACCATTCAATTATTCAAAACTACCTATTCTTCTCTATTTATATATCAATCATAGTATTAATCATATTATATATTTAAAACATATTTGGCAAGTTATAAACTAGATTATTGCATGCCCTTGCCTATAGCATATTTCACCCTCATGCACACATAAGCCAACACTCAAGGGAAAATTACATATGTCCAATGCCATTTTTATAGTATTGGCATGTATAAAACACTAATTTAAATAGGGTTATTTGATGCAACTTGATTTCATGATCCCACTAACCCATTTTTGGCAAGGTATAAAGACCTACGGTAAAAAGATAGGTTTTGATCCATAAAAAAACATCTGCAACATGTCCACATGAATACAATATATTAATATAAAGGTGAAATAAAACCAAAAAATATAAAAGTGGTGGATTTTTAATATATTGAGTTTTATGTACTAGATAGATCTATTTACATTAAGACATCTATATGTCGACACAAGTGTCTAGGCCTCTAAAAATAATATTTATAGAATTTGATGATTGGATCTTGATCTTGTTCCCACTTGTTTCCACCTCTACATATATTATATATTATTATTAATTTGTATATAATTTAATCATTATCTATTCATAGTGTTTATGAAACCAATAATTTTTTTTTGAATGTATTTTTTATATTTAGCATAACTCAGCATTTTAATTCAGAATATTCATTTATCTAAATTTTTAATTAATTGGCCTACTTTAGAATAATTTTATTCATCCTTGTGTATAGGATATTATACCCTTTAACACTCATTCAAAACCATTAAAAGGATTAAAAAATTTGGTGAACACAACATCTATGTCTTCTCATGTAACTCTTAACTTACTCTATGTTTTTTAGTATTTTAGAGTTTCTCATTTTAGTAATTGTAGATTTTTTTTCCATTTCCTTTAGCACCTTTATTTTCATTTATCAAATATGTAAAATGTTAATAAATATTATTTTAAAATGGAAGATAATGAATCTTTAGTCAATCATATAAATATAATTATTTAATTAATTAATGTAGTATTACATATTACACAAGAGTAAATAAATAAACATGTTACGTCTAGTGCATCCATATCCAATAATGGTAAACCCTTAGACACTAAAACTATTGCCACATCCTCTACAAGAACAATTAATAATTTAAATCAATTATTAGTTTCAATTCCTACATAAATAGAAGTGGTGTTTTCATCCCCCTTGATGGTTTCTCAAATATCAAATCTTAATCCCCATGGGTCTATAGTGCAAACTCTTCTCTAAGTTATAGTTTTTTTGGAAGATAAGTTTACCAATATTGAACAAAAAGATTTGAAATAAACTCATGATATTGAAGTATAATATGTATTACATAATCCTCTGGCACTTGAGATATCTTTGCACCCTTTTTGATTGGTTTTGTTGCACCCAATTTCATATTTTATGATGATAAGGGTGATCTTGAACAATTTTTTTATTTTTGTATGCATCATATCTTGATTATGCCTCCAATGATAAAGTTTTTACCAAATTATTTTTAAGTATAAAATACTATGATTTACCAATCCAATTAGTGAAAGCATTCAAACCTCTAATGGATCAGTTTCTAGCATATTTCTCTATCAACATCATTAAAAAGATGTCATATGGCCAAATTTCTAAGATCAAGCAAGGAACTAATGAACCTATAAATGAATATGTTTAGAGTTATAAAAGAATGTTGGCCAAAATGACAAATTAAATGGTAGATAAATAGATTCAAGACATATTTAATCAAATTTTGCTTACCCCATTACATGAGACCATTATTTTCATTAAGTCAAATATTTTGATGACTCATGCCATATTATTTGATATCATGAAATGAAAATTATTTCTTTGAAAAACCTTAAGTTTATAGCAAACACACTGACTAATTCTACCACCAAGATTTAAATAAAACAAAGTTATAAAGTAAAATCATATATAAGAGTATTTAATATGTTATTGGAGTGATCTTGGATACATAAGCTCTACACAATACCTTCCACAGTGCATGGCTAAATTAAATATATTCATATCAACATGGTAGTCATAGTTTCTAGAATTCCAAATGAACATCCACTTGAAAAATAAAAGTTCATTCCTAAATAACTAATTATAGAACCTGCCAAGGTTAATCCTCTATGAAAGGGTAAGCAATAAGAAATCCCTTCTTAGGCAACCCATACTTGAGAGATCATTTACCAGAGATAAATAGTGGATTCCATGAAATTCTCATCTACACCAATATGGTCTACATAATTTCTAAGAGTAAATAAACATGTTCCACTTATAGCTGCATCGAAGAAACTACAGATCACTAAAAAATGGGTTTCATGAAACCATAATTATTCTATTACTTATTCATGACTATGGAGTGCTATGAGACATTCATATAGTACCATAGATTGTATAGTTCTAGATATGACACATGTACATGCTCCTTGGTAATACCACTATTTTTTTGTACCATATTTTGAGTTTGGAGCTTCGTAGTGACATCCCTTAGATGGGATCATAGGTTAGACATTTTTATTTTCCAAAAATTGAAAAAATTCAAATTTTTATTTTTTAAGAAAATATAAAAACATTCAAATAAATTCAAAATTACAAAAAATATTCAACATTCACATGATTACTATCTCCTTGACATCCGTGTTGTTTATTTTATGTTAGTATATAACATATCATTTATTTTATAGATACACACATGGTTCACACATACTTGAGTGTGATACAATCATATACCAAATACATGATACATACACATACATTTGTTGGACATTTCCTCTTCTTGCATGATATAATATGTTGGGGGCATCTGTTTCCTTGATCATGATTCATAGAGGGTATACTATTTTATGATCACATTCCCATTATCATGTTGAAATTATATACTAATGCTTACACATGTCTATTATAATGATTACATATTTCATAGGTACTTGATATGTTATGTTACATAATGTTTTTTGTTAACAGATATATGTGGGGACTAGTATGATATGCTTATGATGGTTGCTTATATTTCATTTATTCACATTATCACTTCCTTGAGTGTTTTTTTGTTTCTTGCTTGTGGAATGTTTGAATATGATCCTTTTTTATTGGCCCTTGTGCCACTGTATGTTGATTTATATTTATATTTGTACATTTTAATATGTCATCCCTTAAACTGTGTGAAATTTGAATATGCCCCTTATTTATGGTATCTTTAGATCCCTTTCATGTGACATTGAGTGATATTATGTGTGTGATTGATTATTTTATAATATTTTACTATTAACTTTTAGATGTCTCCATGTTACATATCATGTATATTAGGACTAGTTGTGATCACTTACTATGAGATGCATTGATATATCTACTTAGACATGATACTCTTATATGTTACATGATTCATACATGGATTATATATTTATCTTATACTTTTGATGTAAGGCAAATTCTATATTCCATTTCCCTCACCCAAAAATGGGGGTAATATTAGTGGGGGAATGTCATAGATACATGAATCCACACATACATAGTTTACACAATTGAAAACATTTGATATAGTTTACTTGATTTAGATAAACACTTGTATGAGAATCTTATGCACATTACACTGATTTTTATAGAATTGAGACAATTGTTTTAGATTTGTGATAAATATTATAAAAAATTATAGATTATAGGTTATTTTTTGATAGATACTCCATCTTGAGACACATTAGAGGTGCATATGCCATGCAAGTGCACTAAAAATTACAAATACATACTTAAACTTATTTACCAAGAATCATCAATACTTTACCAAGAAGAAATGATTTGAGTCTTTTCTATCTATAGTAGTTAGATCATTTTAGTAGTATGGTTGATATTCAACACCCTAAATGGTTCAACACTACTTCAATTTTATAGACTGAGTTGGTTATGCACTTAATTTGGATTTTATTATATTTTCACTGGAGTTGTGGTATTGAGATTCAATGATCTCAATGGTTATGTCACAACTCACCCTTGCCATAGATTAGGGGCATAACTAAATTGAAATACCCCTTTTAAAATATCAAAGGTTAAATTATGAACCTCACTTAGCTATAATTATTTATAAGGAATCATATTTACCAATTCAAAATACCAAGGGTGATGCAAGAGCATGCATGATGAACAAAAAATCTTACGTCATCCAAAAACATAGTAATGTAAGTTTTCATTTTTTATCATTCATTTTTGGTTTTGTCTTGGATAAGTCATTATTTGGATGAATTAAAGTTATAACACTTCATATCATCAATACAATCAACTATATGGTTCCTAGTGAGTTGGTTGTGCTTATCAACCAATCATTTAATTCAAGAAGTGGGCATGTGTATTATAGGATGAATACAAGTAGGTTATGGTGAAAGGATAAAATAGACATACACAACGTCCCAACACCTAAATATTATTACATATTTTTATTCCTCATGAAATTTTATGAAACTTAAAAACAATAAAATCATCTCAATTTGGGTCTGTATGCAAAATTTATGGCCTCTAAAAGTTGGTATTTTTTCATAGTGATGAAACTATTGGTCTACATATAACAATGATTACATAGGCATCCATGGTGGTTGCATAAGCATCAACGATAGTTTTTAACTTAGGGGTGGTTTTAACCTAAAAATAGAGGAAATTTAAATTTTTTTCTATGTAAAAATAAAATAACAAATTTGAAAAACAAATGCATGGTTTTGAAGTGTTTTTTAGACTCAATGGAATGTGAAGAGACCTTGTACATGTCAATAAGAGTTAGAGGAAGGATATCACAGAGTATGGAGAAGGAATAAAAGGGTTATGTCAAGAAATAAAATTATAGTTAATAAGAGGAAGAGAGCTAGTATGTGAACCAGTTGAGGTTGAAGAGTGTTGTGTTTTTTCATCATGTTGATATTCCATAGCCTTTAAGGCACATAAATGAAATAATGTATATTATTTTAAACATTGAAAGGATTGATAATGAATGAAAATAATGTGTTATTATGGTGAATTTATGAAATTATAGTTTTGATTTTGTTTCCATATGTTTATTTTCCTATTCCAAACATCATAGATTTAAAGGTCATCCTTAAGTGGATCCCCTATCTGTGCTTGAACCATTTTGAAGTAGAGCATCACAAGGTAGTTTGAGAAGATAATGTGTTTGAATGTTTTATTAGGGTCATTTATAGTTTGATATGGTGTGAGGGGTATTATAGGGTACCCTATGATAATTTTAAGTCATTATGAGTCTTTGATATTGTGTATTTTTAGGCCATTTGAAGTTTCCTACCAAAATGCAAATTTTAAAAATTTGAATTCTAAAACTTGGCTTATAGTCGTATTTTGGGTTGTTTGAAAAATGTAAAAGTTGGAAAATGTTTTTTAATGTTTTTAAATGGTCATATAAGGTCTTAGGATATTGTTTTATGGATATTCCAACATTCAAGTCATCATGACAACAATAATGAGGCAAGAAAGTTGGTATGTAACTGCCACTCTATGTGGGGTTGGCAAGAAAAGAGAGTTATTTTTGCATATTGGCATAATAAAAGGTTATAAATGCATGTAAGGAGTTAGTGTGTTTTTGTATGAGAGTATTATAAGGTTATAAGAGAGGATAAATTTTAAGAACATGGGTGGAGAGTTTCAAAAAATATCAAGAATTGATGAAGAACTCTGCCTTTGTAAAATTATACGTTTCGTTGTAAAAAAATGTGATCAAGGAATAAAAGAATGTGTTAGAGAGAATTTAGGAAATTTAAAATGTGTTTGGGTAAATAAAAAAATATATTATTATTGTTTTAATTTGATTTGAATAAAATATTGGCACTTACCTTTAGTACATAGGTTGTTTATGCAAGCTACAAGAACTTTCTTTTTAGCACAGTCTTGAAAGAATAACATAGAGGATGCTTTGAGATCCATTCAAGTGTTTTAAGGTGTTGGGAGTGTCCTATAATATATAAATAAGGATAATGATCCTTTTTATGTTCAAAATATTCCACTTATATTTCAATATTAAATTCAAACTTCTATTTAAGCTCACATAGTCCTCTTAGAAGCATTTTTTCTCATGTACAATAAAAAATGACAGGTGATATATAGTGGATGGTGGTTTGAATGGTTATTAATTGTTTGAATAATAATTTTTTTTGAGATTAAATTTATGTTGAGGTTAATTACTTTGGAGGATTAGAAATCCTTTAGAAGAACAAGAGGCTCATCAAACCTTCACACACAATCCTAAAGAGAACTTAGAATTATAAGTAAAAAAACATTAAATAAGATTAAGGGAGGTACGTAAGACTTTAAATCCAAGTTTTATTAAAATTTTAAGTGTATTATAACTCATTCTAACCCAATTTTTTTGTTCCCAGCCTTGCACAGGCTTGTCAAGACCTAAGCTAGGGTTTTATAATTACAACCTATATATTTGGAGTTTCCACTAGCCAAATTCCATTAAAATTGGTAAGATTTTGTTTTTTGTATAGATATATAATATTTTTGAGGTTTAATGTTTGGAAATAACATTATAGTACAATATCTAGCTTTGTGGGATTGTTTTAGGCCTAAAGAGACCTAATTAATAGAAGGGGGTGTTGAATTAGTAGGTCTCCCTTGGGAGTTATGTCATGAAAATTTGTATGATGTAGGAAGGGGATAAAGGGTATCTTAAAGTTCCATTATTTTTATTTTAATACTTGTATATTACTCATACCTACTAGGTTTGTGTGAAATAAAGGTTATTAGAGGATAGGCCTTAAGGAAGAAAGTGGAGATTGGTTAAGAGTTATAACTTTGAGTTTGTGTTATTAGTTTGGGTGTATATGGGAGTTTTAATAGATAGATGAAGGACCATATGATGCCATAGAGATAAGAAAATAATCATGGAACCATGTTTTAGACTTTTAGGCCTAGGAATCTATACCAAAGGATGATTTTTTTTGAAGAAAGAATAGATAAAGGAGTCTTGAAAAGTGTATATGAAGAGGATGGTGTTGGTAATAGATGGAGATAGTGAAAAGGTAGTTGAAGGGTCATATGTAAATAAATATAAGAGAGTATTATGGAATAAAATAGGCTTATGTGCCTAGTGTAGTGAAGAGTGGTCAAAAGCGTGTCAAGATAAGAAAATACTTGCATGAAACAAACAAATTCAGAGATGATCAAAGACATTAAATCAAAACTCAGAGACATGAATAAGTATGAGGATATTATAGGGATCGTATCTACATCACATTCGGTATTATAACAAAGATTTTTAATTATTTTGTGTGTGTGTTTGTGTGTGTGTGAGAGAGATAAGACTCCAACTGAGTCAAGGATAAAGTTGTGGAAAAAAAATTTAAGTTGGTACATAGATGGCATACAAGGGGAATGTTATTAGAAGAGAATCAAGAGTAAGATGACCAAGAGTTGTAAAATTAGTAGAGATAATGAGAGAAGTTTTGGAAAGATTAAATGCTATGGAGATAACCTAAATAAGGGGAGCTCATGTGTAGTATGTGAGTGAATATAAGTAAGAAGAAGGATCTCAATAACTTGGAGTGGAGGACATGGAGAATGAGGCTGACACAAGGTTTTTGAGAGATATTGCAAATATAAGTAAAAAGCTAAATATGGATCCACCTTGTTACAATGGGAGTTTGAATTTTTAAGAGTTAATAGATTAGATAGCTAAGATGGAAAAGTATTTTTATTATGCGATAATGGAGGAGCCCAAAAAGATGAATTTTTATTGTAAATAGTTGAAGGGCCATGATTATATATGGTGGGATCATGTGCCATGATTATATATGGTGGGATCATGTGCAAGATGAGAGACAAAATAAAGGTAAAGAGAAGATAAAACATTGGGATAGGATGGTAACCAAGTTAAAGGATAAGTTCATACCTTTTGATTACCATATGAGTTTGTTTAGAAAGATATAAAATTTAAGATTAAAGGAGATGAGTATCAAATACTATACCAAGGAGTTTTGTAGGCTCATTATAAGGGTTAGACATTTGAGGATGATCTAGATAAAGTTGTAAGGTATGTGAATAGGCAAAGTTTTCCCATATAATAAAAATTAGTTTGTTGAATTTGAGAACCATGGAATAAGCCTATCAAAGTACATTAAATTTAGAAGAGAATTTTTCAAGGAAACCAAAATAAAACTCTATCGTTAGAGGGAGGCATTCAAGAGGACCATGACAAGGTAGTGGTGGAAGAGGATAACAAAACCATGATGGAGAGACAAGTAGCTCAAAAAATTAGAAATCAATTGCAAGAAGATGTATTTAACCCTAAATTTGGATTAAGTAATCCTATTTTTGTAGATAGGGTTAAGAATATAGAAATGATAGGGCATAAGGGTGAATATCATATCTATAATAGGGTAATTAATGTGCTAAACTTAGATGTACCATATGATAAATTTATAAAACTGAGATAGGCTATTAATGGAAAGTATAACTATGCTAGATACATAAAAAACATAAAAGAGAGTACATAACTATTTTTGACACTAATACAATGATAGATCTAGTATAGGTAGAAAAAAGTAGGAAGATAGTTATGGATTAGTTGTTGTATTATGGATTTGGTGTCTCTGACTCTCTAGATAATTATGTTAGCCTCAAATAATTATGTCAACACTAGTTTCCTATACATAATATTAATTTTAAAAAAATGTGACCACTTTAATGATTATGGGTTTGGATTCACCTTCACTATAGTGCATTCATGTATGCTTTAAACCCTAGCTTTCCATCTTTAATGTGACCTTGGGGAAAAATGGGTTAGTGGGTACACAATGTTGAGCTGACCTTGAATGACCCCACTATCAAATGGCACTACCTACATAACCAATAATCTATAAAATGACCTTAGACTCATGTAGTTCTCCCTTAGGTGTTGTCTTGTGTGTGAATCATGCAATGCATGTAAATAAACTACAATAGTGACCTAGCTTGTAACTTTGCAAATATGACCTTATGACTAATCTTGTAGTACTTCATACTTATAGATAGGATGTTCCTTTGATTGAAATTAGAATAGGAAATATTTTGGTAACTTGAGTGTTCTATTGGTCTGATTGCTAGGTGAAGAATGAATGAAGGTTGATATTATATTTATATCAATACTATCAGAGATAAATCACATTAAAAAACTTAGGTTGACATTATTATACATTTAATTTGTAAATTAGATGGATTTAGGGAACTAAACACTTATGTTGGGTCAAGATAGTAATGCCAACACTACTATCTATCTTGGATGTTAGTATCTATGGAGCAGGAGAGCAGGTACACGCTTAGAACTTGTAGAGATGTAAGATAAGTACATTTAAGCATTCTAGTAAAGATAAGATGTTTCTGTCATAAATATAAGGTTGGTTTGACTAAGTGATATGCCAAGGAATACATGATATAGCATATGTGAGGATTATAGAAGTGAGACATGTGTAGAACTAAGAGGAATAGCTAGGGTTTGATTTTGCCAAGTGTAAGAGACTAAAGTGCTACATAATCACAAAATATCATCTAATTCCTCCCCACTTTAATATAGTAATTAAATCTATAGTTTAAAGGAAAGGAATAAGCACTTGGGTGTGTATGCACACCTTGTGTTTGTTTGAGTTGAATTTGAGTGATTTACTAGTGACTGACCTACAACTAAGAGCATGTTACAATGTATAATTAGTGCATCTAATCTAGGTCAAAATTTCTTGAAATAAATTGAAATTGAAAGATCAAGGTTTATGAGTACACATGTGTGTTGATGTAACCACCTTGCCTATTGACACAATATTTTTGCAAAATATATATCACTGTAAGGATCTAAAATTAAGATTATGATAAATATAGATATATATTTAAAGTACACATATCCAAGGATATATATATATATATATATATATATATATATATATATATATATATATATATATATATATATATATATATATATATATATATATATATATATATATATATAGAGAGAGAGAGAGAGAGAGAGAGAGAGAGAGAGAGAGAGGTTGGAATGTCTATACCTCCAAATTTGGAGTAAAAGTGAGTTTCCACTTGGTAGTTGAGATTAACTCAATTGTGAAACCTAATGATACTTATAACTTGGTGAGTTTAGATGATCAATTCCAAACTAAAAACACGGCAAGATTTAGTGATTTAATCACCCAAACCATACCAAAAGGTGACCAACTATTGTAGTATATTGGCTTGCTAAAGTCCATAAGATTCTATGGGGTAGCAATATATGCAATGGTTTTAGAATATGAGATTGATTTGGATTTTAAAATATTAGGCACATGTTACATAACATATACACCTTAAATATGTTTCATGCCAAAAATATGTGTAATAATGATACCATATATAGAATTCTTCCACAAATGTGTATTAGAATCATATAATTATGTGCTTTGGCTAATTATTAAAACTATGTAAGTGTGAAGGAAATGCTTTCAAATCATAACCCCACTATATATGGAGAATATTAAAACTAATATAAGTATCAATGTGGAGGACATGTTTTCAAAACATGCCCCCACTATAAATTGAAGATGCTAAATACTGAGTAGGTGTGTAGAACATGCTTCTAAAGCATACCCCCACTAAATTTGTGAATTATAAGTACCATACTGAATGAATGTGTAGAACATGCTTTCCAAACATACCCCCAATAAATCTAAAATTGTGAATGTGTGCAAGCCACACACCCATGCTAAATCTAAGAACTAGTATAGAGCGTGGAGACCATGCTTCATAAGCATGCCCCCCATTTGAGGTGAGGGAAAAATAGTACCTATAAGTTACCTCACCTCAAAAGGGTAACACAAATCTAAAACCTATGAATGTAACCATGTAGCATATAGAAGGAAACATGCGTAGGTAGATGTAACATTAAAACACATAAAACCAATGTGATCACATGTAAGCCTAAGATGCATCATAAATATCATGGTAATATTTATATAGTAATAGTAAAAACTCAACAAGCAAACATGGACACACATAAGATAACTCAAAAGAAAGTTAAAAGGTAATGGTCCAAGGAGACTACAAATAAGGGGCATGTTCAAATACCATAAAATAAAATGGATATTACTTGGTCAAATATTTAAAAAAGCAAGGAATGACATATTCAAATGTCCAAATAGTAAGAAATGACATATTCAAATGTTGAAGAAAGCAAACATAGGCACATGTGCAACATACAATGGAGCATATTCAAATGCTTAAAAAAGAAAGACAATAACAAGACAAAACACTCAAGGAAGTGTGATAAGAAAAATCATAAAAACTAGCATAAACATGTCATAGTGGTCCATGGACCAAATGTGCTGGCATATTTTTATAAATACATAGTATATCAAGTACCCTATGTAATGTATAATCATGGATAATAGGCATGTGTAAGTATAGATGTAAGATCAAACATGATAGTGTAGAGTGACCATCGAATCATATAACATATGTGCATCAATATTATATAAGGATTCTCCCAACATCCTGGTGACATGAGTAGAGGGAAATCCCAACACCCATAAGTGTATCATGTATCGTGTATGCATGTATATGTGTATGTAGGAGTAAAAGATATTCTATTGATCAACATGGAACTAACACATAGATGCCAAGGATCTAATAGAACATGTAGGTAATGAAAATGTTTTTAGATTTTGGAATGTTTTTTTTTGTATTTTTGAAGATAAGGAAAGATCAGTCTATGATGCCATCCAATGGAAGGTCATAGATATCTCCCCCCACTGTGAACCTTATAACCTCAATTTAGATCTTTTACATTGTTTACATCATGATTGGCTAGATTGAAAAGGGACATAGCATGTTCCTCCTCACTTTTTGCATGTGTAGTAGAAGATGTAATGCTATCATTTGAAATATTTATTAATTTGCCTTCATGAAGAAAAGAAATGCCTTGTTGGTTTTGGTTAATTTTTTATTCCATTTGGTATAACCAAAGAGTTCCAAGTGTAAATGCATATGGAGATGTGGTAGGCATAATCTAAACCCGTGTTTGAATTAATTTAGGACCACAAGCAATTGGTATTGTTATGTTTCCCAAGGAGTCTTTCTAACCTCCTTTGTTTTGTAAGTTTGTAAGATTGAATCCCATTTATTGCAAATGCCTTACATTAAAAGTAATTTTTTCTTATGTAGGACCAACATATTTATGCCAAAGATAAGCACCACACATGTATAATTTAATTGTTAAATCTTATTAGCAGGGATGCTTGTGTTTTATTCATTTGAGATTTTTATATGGGACTTAGACATTGGATTGGTCCCATGCTAGTAACATTTGAAAAATAGTCATATAAATATTAGGAATGCCACATTTTTTCTAATAATATTCTTTATGAAGTTGATCTCCTTCCTTTATATGAGGGATAAGACTTTGGTACTTGAAATGAGAAATGTTAAGCTTCATTGGATGAGTAAGTATGAATGCATCATATTTATGTACATCCACATGAAAATGAGTGAAGGACTCATATTTTTTATGCAATGCTCTTTCTTTTAAAGTGGAAATAAGGCCTCTAATAAATATAAATTATAGTTCCAAATCCGAGGGTATATATGTTACCACATAAGATGTACTTTTGAATCAAATATTATAATATTTAAGAAACTCATCATCACATTTTTTGAAATTATGAAAATTCTCTAATTTAAGTTTTGGCACCTTGTGAATATTGAAAGCTCTGAATAAAGCATATTAAAAGTTTGAAAAAGTGGTTAAGGAACCCTTTAGTAAGCTAGATAACCAATTGTGAGCCTCATAAAAAATTCTCATATGGAATACCTTTAATAATAGTTTGTCATCAATTTCCCATTAACCAAAATAATGTACATAATTTAGCATGTGCTCAAGTAGATCCTTATGATACCCAAAGATAGGTAAATATGGTAATTCAAACCCAAGTGGATAAGGATATTTAAGTAGACATTGTATAAGGGGTTGACTATTATATGAGGTAACATGTGCATTTGCATTATGGAATTCCACTTGCATTTGAATTACAGAAACCTATTTTTGAAGGTCCTAAATAATGTTCATCATAGACATAAGATAATCCATGGGGATGGTAGCATTTGACATAGATGTTATCATTATTTCTAAAACACCACCTCTTATAAATCTAGGCATATTAGTATCATCATCCTCATGTAAAATAAGTACAAATTCATAATCCTTTAATTTTGGGTACATTCCTAAAGGAAATAGATATTTTAATTTTAGTACTTTTGGTGTATTATTTGAAGAGCTTATAATGTATTTATAAATTTATTGATACACCTTTTGTAAGTATATATCAAGTGGAGATTGAGGAATCATTGTTAAATACACCTCTTTTGGTGTGGTAGGAATGTCCTTTGGTTGAGACACCTTGCTTAACATTGGTACATGAATTTTATTTGGAACATTAATATTATTTTTCTAGGTAGATGCAAGATTTTTACTTTTTCTTGATGACTTAATATGAGTTAGTGAGGATGCCATAATTTCATGTTTAAACTTTCAAAAATTCAATAATAAATGAAGTCCAAGAAGAATTATCACCCTTAATAAGGGGAATATTGTTTGAAAATGTAGGAATAGGAGGGGTTTTGATAAATTAACTTGAGTAAACATCCCCTTTATTAATTATTTACAAGTCCACCATTAAATTACCTTAACGATTTCTTTATGGTGTTGATGAAAATTGTCATGATTAAATTAAAGTACCTTATCTCGATTGGAGATAAATTTTAGTATATAAGTCAAGGTCAAATGCTTTGGATCCTCTTTGGGATGGATCACATCATGTCTTCAAAGGATGGGAGCATGGACCTGATTAGAGGGATACTAGCTACCACCATTCAAAGCTTTTATAATTTTTGTCTTAGCACTTATAAGAATGCAAGAGTAATGGATTTTGATCCCTAATTAGAGAGATTTTTGAAGGATTTCATAGTCATAATAATAAAAGAAAACAATGTCATCTACGATAAAAGATAAAAATAACACAAAGATTAGGATAAGGTAGGAGATAAACATCTACAAGAGAATGCTTATGCAATAATGATTCTCAAAGGTTGGGTTTACCAAATCTTTAACTATAAATTTGGATTAAGGAATCCTACTTGTTTAGATAGGGTTAAGGATATATAAATGATAGGGCACAAGGGTGAATATCATATCTACAATAGGCCAATTAATATGCTAAACTTGGATGTACCATGTGCTAAATTTATAAAATTGAGATAGGCTAGTAATGGAAATTAAAACTATGTTAGATGTATAAATGACATAAAAGAGAGTACTTAGCTATTTTTTATACTAACACAGTGCCAAATATGGTACAAGTAAAAAATAGGTAGGAAGATAGATCTAGATTAGTTGTCAAATTCTGGATCTGGAGTCTCTATTTCTATGGAAAATTGCATCAACCTAGGATAGTTGAATCAATGATAATATCTTATATGGAATATTCACTAAAATAATATACTATAACCTAGATGCTTTTGGGTTTGGATTCACCTTCATCTTCACTCTGGTGTATTTAGGTCTAGGTCATGGCCTATCACTCTTGGTGAAATGGTAAAACCCTAGCTTTCCATCTTTAATGTGACCTTGGGGGAAAATGGGTTAGTGAGAATATTGTGTCGATGTGACCTATAATGAGCCCACTATCAAAGGATGCTTCTTACATAGCCAATACTATAGAATAGGGCCTCATACTCATGTAGTTCTCTCCTATGTGTTGGCTTGTGTGAATCATGCAGTGTGTGTAAAGTAAGTACAATAGTGACCTCACTTATAACTTGGAAAATATGACCTTATGACTACTCCTTTAGTAATTTAGACTTGTAGCTGAGTTGTTCCTTTGATTGATATCAAAATAAGGTAGAGTAGAAAAGCTTTTGGTAATCTGATTTCTTCTTGAGTGCTCTTTTGGTTTGATTGCTAGGTGATAAATGAATGAGGGTTGATATTTTATTTATATCAATACTATTATGAGATAACTCAGATTAAATCTCTTAGGCTGACCATTGTGACACATTTCATTTGAAATTTAGATGACTTTAAGGCACTAGACACTTGAATCAGGTTAGGACAATAAGGTTTATGCTACTATCTATCCTAGATGTTAGCATTTAGGGAATAGGATAATAGGTACATGCTCAAAACTTGTAAATATGTAAGATAAGTACATTTTAAGCATTATGAGAAAGATAAGATGTATGGGCCATCACTATAAGGTTGGTCAGACTAAGAGATAGGCCAAGGGACACTAGATAGAGTAGATGCAAGGCTTGTAGAAGAAAGGCACATGTATAACTATTAGGAGCAACTAGGGTCTAAGTTTTCCAAGTATAAAATATTGAGGTGCTACATAATCAAAAAATATCATCTACAAGAGGATATTATTATAGAGATAGAGGATCATTTTGTAGAAGCATGTGTAGAGGTTTCCAAGATAAGTGTTTTAAATGTAATAAGTATGCTAGACATAAAGCTTAGGAGTGTCAAAATGACCCTTATAACAACAAAAATAAATTTTAAGGAACAATACATATATCCCATGGGTATGAGAAGAGTGTTGGGTTTCTACCACACATAAGAGATATAAAATAAGGAGAGGATCTATTAATAAAGAGAGTGTTATTGAAACCAGCCAAGGAAGTGAATGAACTAGCACAAAGGAAGAGTTTATTTTGCACTATTTAAAAATATGGAGGTAAGTGTTGAAAATTTGTTATTTATAGTGGTAGCATGAATAATTTTGTTTCTCAAGAGATGGTAAAAAATCTTGGGCTGAAGTGGTTGGTATATCCTATACCATATAAGGTTTCATGGTTATTTAAAGGCCATCAATTGTTAATAAAAGAGTAATGTATGATGAGTTTTCAAATTGGTTCATATAAGGATGATGTTCAATGTGATATTATACCCATGGATGTGTGTCATGTGTTATTAGTAATGCCATTGTAGTTTGATATAAGAGTCATGCATGATGGAAGAGCAAAAACCTACACCATAATGAAGGATGGAAAGATATTCATGTTAACTATTCTAATCACCATTTGGTTTTAACAAAGAATGCAAGGTTTACCTAGTATTCATTATCTCACACCATGTTTACTGATGGGAGTGATATTACTATTAACTAAAGACTATTCATTGTTATTATTCATAGTGACTTTGCATGGTGAGTGGCATATTGATGATGTGGCATAGTGATGAGGTGGATTTGAGATGATGTATCGCCCAAATGGAATATTTTATGAATAAATTTTCACATGTGTGAAGGTGGGGTGTGGCATATCACTAAAGGACATGTTCTATTGTCTTTAGTGATTCACATGTGCTTGATATCATCTGTGTGAAGGTGGAGTGAATTTTTTGAGTGGATCTATGATTTTTATATTTTGTGTAAGGTTAAAAGTTGATTATAATTTATCTTGGAAACTTGTGTGCACATAGAGGAAGATAAAAGAGTTTATTATTCATGATTTGTGCTCACATGTAGGTGGGGTACAATTTTTGGTGTCACATGGAGGTGGGAGACAAATACAAAAGAGAGGGATGATTATGTCCAAAGTAGAGATTCACCTTTTGACCATTTCCACACCAAGATAAACACCTTACTATTGATCATATACAAGACAAGTAATGTGGGTCAAATTTATTCTCCTCTCATGAAGTTTATCTCTCATATCCTCTCTTCTCCTTTATAATATATATAAACATGGCTCATTCCTTTGTAAATCATTCTTAGCAAGTTTGGAATGCTATTTAAAGCAATGAAGTGTTAATTTTACCTTCTCTCATACTTGTATTATTATGTGTTTTTTATGTTTTGTTGATCTATATTTGTGGAAGAGAGTGTTCTCACTTGTGTATGTCCATTTCTCCTCACCTCTATGCAAGACCGATTTATTTTACAAGTCATAGTTTGTGCTTTCAACAAGCTCATGTAGGATTCAATTATGGAGTAATTTGTCACCCCTCTTGAGTGTTGTCATAGCTTCAAGCCTCTCTATGAAATACTTATGCAAGTGTGCTTGATTATGGAGTTGTATATGCTGTGGTATATTTTAATTTCATTATAAAATTTTCAAGTAAGCCAAGGATCACATTTTCTGGTGCATCACCATTTTATTTCATTATCTTTTTTCCCTTCTTTCTCTATCTCTTTCCCTTGCAATTTGAGTAGAGTTAGTGTTAGTTTAGGTGATTCAATATGGGAAACAAACCTATCTAGATATTCAATCTATCTTTAGGTCAACCACAACCTAGGAGTGTTTTCATAAGTAAACACCTCTTCAAAAGGTGCAAATTTTTAGAGAAAATAGTTTCTGTCATGCTCGATAAGACATGTTTTGATGATCCTTACATCATCTACTAGAGAATTATTGGTGTTGTTCTTTATTACATCAAAATTTGGAGGAATTTATACAAAAATCAATTGAAACTAAAATTTTAATCAATTGGTTCTATTATCCTAGGTACCTATTTCAAATAATTGTTGATAGTTTCTCTTGCTTTTATTTGCCTCATGAAGTTTGATGGCTGGATATGGAGAAGATTTATGTTATATGCCTCCTTATTAATAGTATAATGATATGTAATAGCCCTATTTTGATCCATATCCATCCTATAATGACCCATTTTTTCCCCCATATGTCTCTCATTATGATTCTTACCAACCTACTCATGCTTACAATCAACCCTTTGCAAGCTATGTTGCTCCTAGTCAACCCCAAGAAAGCTTTAGAGATATACAATTTGATTATGATAAATATATGAGGGATATTGAAATAGAATAGGAATATAATAGGAAACATGAGGATCATAATTATCAAGCTTATCTATATCAACATGAGGTGAGTGAGCAAAAATGATATCATGAGGAGTGCTTATCTAGGCAACTTGTAGCTAAAGTGGAGCAGATGCATCAATTATTTATGCAGGTTCAAACCACTCAAAAGGAGGATCACACATTTAATATCCAAAGATTCATGCAAGATAAGTTTTATAAATCTTCAATTAAGTCTCTTTGTGAAATTCTAAGTTTTAAGACTCCCAATCCCATGTTTGTGCAATCTCCACCCATTCTTACTCAAGTTCCACAAACTCAACCAAGGAAGTTTCCAAGTTTTAGGAGTGCCTATTTAAACCATTCACCAAATAATCCCAATATTACAAATGATCCCATTATTCCCAATTTTCCAAGTTGTAAGAATATTTATTCAACTCCAAGGCCAACTCATGAGCATATTCATGCGACTCTACCAAGTGAGCCATTTTGCCCTCCCACCATCTATCTTTGCAAAGGAGAACCTATTGTATGGAGAGAAAGTGAAGAGAATTAAAATGAATATGAGTATATTTAAAGTGAATATGATGATTAAATAATAATTTGCATCCCTCTTTATGTCATTAAAATAGAAAAATCAGAATTGGAACAAGAAGAAGAAGAAAATCTTGATGAGGTGAAGCCATTTTTCTCTACTAAAGAGTGCATTCAGGGGTATGAGCAAGAGTTTTCTTGGTAAAATGAGCTTACATTAATTATGGAATAAGATGAAAATCATATTGAAGTAGTGGTGTTTGTATCATGTGATGAAGATCTTATCCTTTCAATCCATGACATTCCTCAAGGTGGCTATAAGGAGGTTCAAGACAACATGGCAACAATTGGTGTGAATACAACTGTGCTGCCATAAGGCGATAACCCTCAATATGAGAATTAAAGTAATCATGATGAAATTAAAAAGTTTATTAATAAATATTAAGGAGAGGTTGATGAGATTTGGCAGTGGTATTATGAGCTAGTTAAGGAATTTGAAGCAATATTGGAGCATAAGGAGTAATGTAAGGATGCTTTTGACAAAGTTGTGAAGATGAAGGATAATGAGCTACATGAGGAGTTTTTATACATAGGGCACATGTTTGATTCATTTTATTTACTAGGAGATAATCCAAAGAGATTTAAAAATAATCAAGGAGTTGATTTAATAAGAACAACATCCAAACAGTAGTTTTCTCTTCATTTTTGTCAACCACATGGAGAATACTTAAGATGGTTTTATTTTGACCCAGGTGAAGTGGAGGTATTTTGAATTAGTTTAGCATAGGTTATATATTATTATTTATTCCAAGTTATGATTTCACATTATAATAATAGTATTAGTTATATTTTATTTCCTTAGAGTACCTACGCATTATAATTATAATTTAGTTATGTTTTTTTCTCAAGTGCCTGCATGCACATGTAATTATTATTGTTCCTCACTTGTGGGGAAGGTATATTTCAGTTTTTTTAGATTGTTTCAAGGAATTACATCCATGATAAAAATCATATTTGTGATGTAACTCTTATGACTCCATGGAAAACAGACTGCATACGACTTTTGGATTCATGACTAGCAACCAGTCATCTCGTAAACATTGCAAAAATATTAACTATTCTAGTCACCATTTGGTTACAACATAGATGACAAGGTTTACCTAGTAATCATGAACTCACGCCAATTTTACTATTAGGAGTAAGATTACTATTCATTAAATATTATTCATAAAACATTATTCACATAAAAACTATTCATGGTTACTATTTATAGTGATTATGCATGATGAGTGGCATAGTGATGATGTGGCACAGTGTTGAGGTGGATTTTAGATGATGTGGCATGGACCATAGGGAATATTTTATTAGTAAAATTTCACATGTGTGAAAGTGAGGCATGGCCATATCACTAAAGGACATAACATCTTATCTTCAATGATTCATATGTGCTTCCTCTCATATGTCTGAAGGCAGAGGGCATTTTTTGATTAGATCTATGATTTTCATGTCTTGTGTAAGGTCAAAATTTGATTTCAAATTTTCTTTGAATATTTTGTTCACATGGAGGAAGAGACAAGAGTTTACTATTCATTATTTGTGCTCACATGTGTGAATGTGGGGTGCCATTTTTGGTGTCACATGGAGGTGGGAGACAAAGACAAAGAAGAAGGCTAATTATATCTAAAGTATAGATCCACCTTTTGACCATTTACACACCAAGATAAACACCTAATATTGATCACATACAAGACAAGGAATATGGGTCAAATTTCTTCTCTTCCCATGAATTTTCTCTCTCATTTCCTCTCTTCTCCTTTGTAATCTATAAAAAACATGGCTCTTTCCTTTGTAAATCATTCTTGGCAAGTTTGGAATGCCATTTGAATCAATGAAGTGTTGATTTTACCTTCTCTCATGCTTGTATTATTATGTTATTTTTATGTTTTATTGATCTACATTTGTCGAAGAGAGTGTTATCCCTTGTGTATGTCCATTTCTTCTCACCTCTATGCAAGCTAGTTTTATTTTGTAGGTCATAGTTTGTGCTTTCTTCAAGCTCATGTAGGATTCAGCCATGGATTCATTTTTCACCTCTGCTAAGTTTTTAATAAATTCAAGCCTCTTTATGTAATACGTATACAAGAGTGCTTGATTTAGGAGTTGTGTATGTTGTAGTCTCTTTTATTTTCATTGTGCAGATTTTAAGAAAGCCAAGGATCACATTTTCTTGTGCATCACCATTTATATTCAATTCATTATTTCTCTTCTCTCTAGCCTTTTCCTTGTAATTTAAGTATAGTTAGTGTTAGTTTAGGTGATTCACTAGGGGAACCAACCCTTTTTGGAGATTCACTCCATTTTTAGGTCACCCAAAATCCTGGAGTGTTTCCATTGTGTCACTTGGGTGAGGAGACTTGAAACACATCCTCAAAGGATGCAAATTTTAGTGACAAAAATTCACATTTAATCCATTGAGATATAGATGAGATGAGGTGGACAACAGTCCTAAAGTGATGTTTATTGATGGAAAAGAGTTATTGAAGGTGGAAAATAATGAAGAGGCATGTTATGTATTTATTCCAAAGCGTATAAAAGTTGTGAAAACTATTGAGGTAAGTGATATTCCATTAGAATTTTATAATTTATTAGAATACTATGTGGAAATTGTGACAAGTGAGCTATTAAAGGGACTACCACCTATGAGAAGGATTATCCATCACATGGATCTAGTGGTTGGAGTAAGTTTGCCTAACAATATATAGTATAGGTTGAATTCAATGGAGAATTAAGAAATAAATAAACAAGTGCAATATCTATCAAGAATTTAATCAAATTGATTTTGAGCCCATGTGTAGTTCCAATCATACTAGCATCTAAGAAATATGAAAATTTGATGACGTGTATGGAATAAAGAGCAATAAACAAGATCACTATTAAGTACACATTTACATTACCAAGAATGAATGATTTAATCGACTATTTAAGTAGAGTTAGGTACTTCATAAATATATATTTTAAGTATGGATATTACCAAAGCCACATAGGAGAAGGTGGTGAGTGGAAGACCACATTCAAGAAAAATGATAGGGTGTATGAATGGTTGGTCATGTCATTCAATTTTTCAAATGCTTCAAGAACATTCATGAGACTCATTAATGAAGTTTTGAATCCTTTCATGAGTACATTTTTAATATTTTATTTTTATGAAATTATATTTTTTATTCATTCTAAAGAGGAGCATTTATACCATTTAAAGTTCGTTTTGGATAAGTTAAAAGTAGATAAATTGATAGTGACCTTGAGGAACTGAAACTTCATGCAACATGAGATGACATATTTGGGATTTGTAATCTCAAAGGATGGGTTAAGGATGGAACTTGAGAAGGTGAGGGAAATTGTGGAGTAGCCTTCTCCAAAGAGCATGTTTGAGGAAAGTAGTTTCCATGGCTTGGTAAGTTTTTATATAAAATTAGAAAAACATTTAGAGGTATATGCACAACCATCATATAGAATATGAAAGGAGATAAAAATAATTTCTAGTGGACTATTGCAACAAATATCTTATTTCAATTTTAAAATATAAAATTTATGGGATAGCTAGTGGTAGCCTTGCCAAAGTTTGGAAAATTGTTTCTAGTTGATTGTGATGCAAGTAAAACAAACATAGGAGTGGTGCAAAGAAGATAAGTCCATTTATCAATTTAGTGATAATTTTAATGATGAAAAGTATAATTATTAAATCTATGACCAATAATTTTATGCAATATCATAATTTCTCAAAAAGTTGAGGCACTACATATTGCAAAAGGAGTTCATTTTATACACAAACTATCAAGATTTAAAATTAATATACAAACAAAATAATCTCAATCAAAGGAACATGAAATGAGTGGAATTTTTTCAAATCTATTATTTTGTTTTGAGACATAGAAGTGGGACGTCCAATATAATTGTAAATGCCTTGAGGAGGCAAGATCTTGTTGTGAATGAGCTCAATATAGATGTCATTGGATTTGACTCAATGAAGGAGTTGTATAAAAAATACTTAGATTTATGAGATGCATGGATAATGTGCATCAATCCAACAAATAAAACATAAATACATGTTTGGAGTACATGATTTAATATGGGTTGTTTTTCAAAGGTTGTTTATACCTCAAGGTTCCATGAGAGAGACCTTTTGATAGAAGAACACAACAAAGGTATAGCTAGTCATTTTGGGCACAATATGACTTTGGTGTAGATAAGTGATAAGTAATATTTACCATGGATGAGAATTTATGTGAAGAAGTTCATGAAAATATTTAGAGTTTTCCAAGCTAAAGGAAAAAGTTAGAATATTGGTTTATATCAACCATTAGCCATTCTAGATAGACTGTGGGATGCACTGAGTATGGAATGTGTTCTTAAATCACCAAAAACACAATGAGTTAATAATTCCATTTTTTTAATATATCTTCTAATATGGCTCAATTTTTATCATGTAAAAATCCTAGTGATGCCACACATATTACGGATTTATTCTTTGAAGAATTTTTAAGATTGCATGGGTTACCAAGAAGTAATGTATCAGATAGAGATACAAGTTTTATTGGGAACTTTTAGAGGATGTTATGGAATAATTTGGGCATAATATTAGACTTTATTTTAGACTATCACCCTCAAATAGATGGGAAAATAATTTTTTTTGAATCAGAGTCTTGGTAATTTGCTGAGATATTTAGTTGGTGGCAAACCCAAATAATGGAATTTGATGTTGGCACAAGTTAAGATTGATTACAATGATTCAGTCAACTAAAGTACACATTTGAGTCTTTTTAAAATAGTGTAAGGGAGTATCCTTATAGGTGTATATGAGTTGATAATTACAAATAAGATGATTAGGATAAGTGCAGAAGGTGAAGACTATGATCAATATATGCACAATGTGCATAAAGAAGTCAAGAAAAAACTTAAATAGAGTGATAGAAAATGAAAGAAACATGTTGATCTATGAAGAAGAGAGCTTAATTTTGAGGTTGGGGGTTAGTTTTGGCACATTTTTTCAAGGAGAGGTGTTTTAAAGGTGAGTACACCAAGATCAAGTTGAAAAATATTGGGCCTTTCAAGATTTTGAGGAAGTTCTCAACTAAGGCTTATGAATTAGAGTTACCCAATGGAATAGGAATCTCTCCTATCTTCAATTTAATATATTTATATCCAGATGTTGAGGGATAAAAAAGTGATAACATGGATTTTTTATTCATGGATTAGAAAGAGTTATTGTCATGTGTAGCCAAATATGATATAGAAGCTATTTTGGATATTCAAATTGGAAAGAAGACAAGGGGTATGAGTACTTGATCAAGTCGAAGAATGGAGCAGTTTAATATGTGATTTGGATGAATGCATATAAAGTTTAAAAACATGGTAAATCTATAGAAGATCTCATAATGGGTTCATCAGAATGAACTCATGGCCTATTTTCATTACCATGGGTGTCTGATGCATGAGAATCCATGAGGAACAAGTAATCTTGCATCATCAAAAAATATAGTAGTGTAATTTTTATTTGTTTGTCATTAAATTTTGGTTTTGTCTTTGATAATTTATTCTTGTGAAGAATTAGATTTACAACACCTCATACTATCAATTACATCAACTACATGGTCCCTAGTGAACTAGTTGTGCTTCTCAACCAATCATGAAATTTAAGAAGTGGTCACTTGTATTGTAGGATGTAAATAGATAGGTTGTGATGTAAGGAGTAAATAGGCATTAAAAAAATGCATACACCTAAATATGATTACATATTTGGATTCCTCATGAAATTTTGTGTAATTTCAAAAAACATCATCTTAATCTGAGTCCTTATGCAAATGTTATGGCCTCCGAAAGTTGGAAGTTTTTCATAGTGATGAAATCATTGGTCTGCATATAGAAAGAATTACGTAAGTGTCAAAAATGGTGTCACTCTCTTTCAACAAAAAAGTAGATAACAATTTTTTAAAAGTAAACTCATGGTTTTGAAGCAATTTTTGGACTCAATGGAATGCAAGGAGACTCTATACATGTCAGAAATAATTAGAAGAAGGATTTCACAAAATATGAAGGGATAAGGAAAAAAAGAGTGATGCCAAATAAGAAAATGAGAGTTTAGAAGGGGAAGAGAGCTTGTAAGTGAATGAGTTGAGGTTAAATAGTGTTATTATTATTATTTATTCAAGTTGATACTCCAAAGCCTTTAAGTCATGTAAATGAAATAATGTATATTATTTTGAACATTGTAAGGTTTGATAATGAAGGAAAATAATGTGTTCTTGTGGTGAATGTCTGCAAGTAGAGTTATGATTTTATTTTCTTGTGTATGTGTGTACATAAGCCAAGCATCACTGAATTATAGGTCATCCTTAAGTGGATTCCTTATCTACACTTGCACCAAAGGGGAAACATGGTTGTATCGACACATATGTATACTCATTCACTGATCTATTTATATTTAAGAATTTCATTTATGTCAAATTTTAGGTTATATGCAATTATTTATACTATAACATGCTATTGGTTATAGATCATACACCAGTAAAATACTCAAAGTGGGCTCAAGAAAAGGCAAGGTGTGTTGTACACATCTAGGGACACATTTTTTTCCTTTAAACTGGTAATATCATCCTTATAAATTAATAGATTAAAGGGGGTATGTAGATAGTAATATATAATTTATATATCATCTCAATCTTGTATACTTGACAAATACTTATTAGGTTTGTATCCTTTATTTCTAAACATTTCTGCTATTGGAAGGATTATATTCACCATTTCATTATGCCTAACTGTTTATATTATGGTTAGACACTATCATTTTTGATGACCCATATTCCTTGCATGGTACAAAAATCTTAAAATATAAAAAATATATCTTTCACTATTAATTTTAGATCTTTAGTATCTTCCTATCTAGACACTTGTGTCACATAAAAAGACACTTGTATCAATACAAGTGTCCAAATTATTATCTTGTGTCTGTACCTCAAAAGTCATCTAATTTGAAAATATTTTAAATCCTATGGGTCAGCCTTTTTGTTTTATTTAACCCTTTCATGAGATATTTTAAAAAGGTGTGGTATAAATACAAAACAAATACCATTAATTATCATCAATTTAATCCAAAAATATTACCAAACAAACATATAGCAAAGCACATTTCATGTATTCAAAACTGACCTATTCTTCCCTATTTCTATATTAGTCATAGTAGTCATATTACAGGTTTAAATCATTCAAATAATAACCCATGAGTATTATTTGTCAAGTTAAAAGCTAGATCATTTCATGCCCTTGCATATATCATATTTCAACCTTGTTCACACACAATCCAGCACTTAGGGGAGAACTACATATGTGTGAGGTCCTCATTGGAGTATTGGCTATGTAGGCAAAACTCATTGACATAGGGGTATTTGAGATCAGCTCTAATATTTGAGCTCACTAACCCATTTTTGGTAAGGTAAAAAGACCTATGGTGAAGATCTAGGGTTTTTTACATTAAAAAATCATCTATAACCTATGCACATGAATAAAATATATCAGCAAACAAGTGACAATTTTTTTTGAAAACTCCAAGTGGTCACTTAAAATACAATGAGTATTTTATACTAGATAGATTCATTGACATCAGGAAGTATGTGTTAATGCAAGTGTCCCATGGCTAGTTTAAGTGTCCAATCCTCTATAAAAATTATTTCCAAAATTTGATAAATGGATCCTAATATTATTCCCATTTATTTCCATATCTGCATATCTCATATCTACCTACATATGTGTAAATAAGCTCAAGTGTAACACTAGGATTTCACATAATAGAAATTTGTGCTAATATATGTCTTAGGCCCCTTCTTGTTTACTCATCCCATAATCATTTTACCTTAAGTAATTATTTTCCATTGATTATTATTTTACCCTAAGTATTTGGTTTTCACTAATTACCATTTTATCCTCCTAACCACTAAATCTAGTAAAACCCACAAAAATATAATAAAAATAGAATAGTTTAACCTCCCAAACAACCTCCCTCATAATAAAAATATGTGTAATAACTTATTATTCCTTATGCTTAGTTTATTTCATAGTTAAACCAACTTAGAAAAAAACTTTGATAAAAATGATTAGAATTGACAATGATCCCCATGATTGATGTTGATCTGGTAGGATTAACGTTGATTTATGCTTGACCTTTCCTTTGACAAAGGAAAAAAAATTTCTCATGAAGGATGAAATAATTTTCTTAGATAATATGTATATGATTACTTGGCTCTCTATTGGCAAGATACATTATAGAATTAGAACCTCAACATCCATCAAGAGGCCAAATATCAATATATCAATTTCAAGATTGTCATAGGCTTAGAGTGCTTTCAAGGTACATTTATTTCATTATTTATCATAGTATATATATATATATATATATATATATATATATATATATATATATATATATATATATATATATATATATATATATATATATATATATATATAACTCTATAAAACATATTTTTCACCCTTAGATTATCTTAGACCTCTCTAAACCATCATTTAACATCTTATTTCCAAGGTGTTGTTTTTTCTATTAAAATCAAAGTCAATTCATTAGAATCGACATTGATCATGTGGAATTAGAATCGATCCCTATGTAAATATTTATATTTTAAATTTGAGATTGGTTTTATTAGGACATATGATCTATTTTGATCATCTTTCTTGAAACATGGACTTTATTTTTAGATGACACTTCTTAGAGCCTCACATGAAGTCAATAACATCCACGATCTACCAATTATTCCTCAACCTCTATTTTCAAATCAAAGTGATATCACCTTTAAGTTAGGGCTTTGTGACATTATGTATGCCCCTATTGTATAATATATATCTAAATAATTAGAAGTTATACAAGAAGACATAGATTCCATCAAAACTTATTAGCAAGATCACTTTTCCTATCTTAATGAAATAAATGAAGATCAGTCCAAAATATTTCAATATCATATCTATAACATTATATACATCTTGTAATTTATTTCATCATTATTATCCACTTAATTTATCAAATAAGTGGGTTGAGATCCTTGCTACAAAGTTCATTACTTCTTGGAACTGGTCTAACATTAGGCAACCCACTATCCTATCTTATTAACCAAATCTTGTCCAATTTTTCCCATGTGTGTAGGTAGTCATTCCTAGTCAAAAAGGATCTCCCAAAACCTTATAAATCACATGTATGCTTTAAAACCTTCATTTATATTGAGTTGTTAGTAGTCAATTTTATAAAAGGAATGAATGAAAAACTACTTAAACATTTTGGCATGCCTAGTGGGACCCTTTTTGGTCATCATTGTTCTTATTTTCTCATTATATTTCTTTGTTTTGCATTAAAATTTACCAAAATCCTTTCTTTATTTTCATTAAAATAATAAAAATATATTTTTTTCTTTTTGAAATAAATTGTATTTATTAGTTTGCTTGTTTAAATAGTGCACCTAGTGTAATTAGGAGGATTAATTCACAGTTTTAGTCACACACCTATTTCACACATTAAAAAACTAATAAAATATTATAATAATCAATCAAATAAATCCTACCCAGGTGAACCCACTTGGATTTCATCACCAAGGGGAAAGCTGACTTGATGTTATGGTTGAGTATAAATAATTAGTCGGTAGTATAAAGGCTAAGCACATGACACCCTTATTGCTTTGGGATCGTGAAGTGAGGGGGTAGGCCCCAATATCAAGCCATGTAATACCATAAAAATAGATTCAATCCTCATTTTACCTTCACATATATTGAGGATACCAACCTTAAATAAACCTAAAACTAGACTTAACTTACCTCTTCATAGGTCTTTTTTTAAGCCAAACACCCCATAATATTCTAAGACATATTTCTTAATAAAAATAATTATTAAGTATGTTTAAGTAAATTATGTTCTTTAACCTCACTAAAATGAGATAAATAAAACAAATTTTGCGTGCTTTTGCTTTTGTTCTTTATTTTGTTATTTAGTGCTACATGGTGGTAATGCAAAAATAATCATAAAGATAAATAGATTCAACGCCTTCATCTTCCTCAATGTAACATATAGCAAGTACTTCTACCTCTCCTAAATCCATTAGGGAAGGCATTCCTAAATTTCCCCATATGGAGATCTTGACTTTACCAATATATTGGATATCAATCCAATTTCCCTACATCCTTACCTTAGTGCAAGAGATATATGAATTCCTATTTCCCCTTGAGTCCAATCCTCCAAATTTATCTCTAGCATGCCACCATAAGGATCGAAGGAACACATGGCATCCATGGTTCCCTATTATGTCAACACACCACCATAAACAAATTTCAATACCAATGTGACACATCCTATAAATAATCAACCACCATTAGTATCTAGTAACCCCTCTACAACTGTTACCCAAACCCAAAATGTTGCTTTAACACAACTCACATCCAATAAACCACCCTCCTCATCATTCCAAATTTTAGTGATCTCAACCCCTATGACTCTCTCATCGATCCAAACACATGTAACCTCAAATCCATAACACACCACTCAACCATTAAAACCCAAACAACAAATCCCCCTGAGTCAACCTCTCTAACAATAGATTATATTAACCACTTAATCCCTAATTCTATCACAACCCCTCACAAACACCTAACTTAATCCATCTAAACAACAAATCCAACTTCCTATTCCTATATTATGAAATTACATCTCAACCAACCATCACCACTTCTATTGGTTATCCCCTTTCACAACTATTCCCTATTTTGCCTCCCCTTTATCAACATTTACAACAAAACATTTTAGGGGGTATGTCAAAATATAATATCTAGCCTAATATCATGTGTATTCTCATGGATATGATGGTGAACCTAGAAGCTTCTACCTATGGGTAAAAGAATATGCTCTCATATGAATAAATTTGTAATGAACCTATCAACCCCATTGTTCTAATTAGGCCATATACATCACATTGGTAACTTCCCAAGTTTGTGAAATTTCAAAACAAGGAGGACTCATAATATAACATTAAGGCATTTAGGCATGCGTGTTACCTTATAGCCCATGACTATGCCTTCCTTTTGAGGAATTTCTCGATGTCACAAACAAGACCATCTTTAGATTGGTATAACTCTATCCCCCAAAATTTCCTATTTTCCTTTAGATAACTAGCTTAGATTTTACTAGATAATTTTTCAATTAATATCACAAGGAATATAACCATCACTGACCTGTATGCCATTAATTTTTTTGAAGATGACTCCATCATAAAATTGTGGCTAGGTGGTGAGGCCTCTTAAATCAATTGAAAATTTCCCTTCCTCAGCTTGAATTAATTGAGATATTAGTGAGGTCATTGCAAGGAATGTGTCATCCAAATTCCAAGTTCAATAATTTAATAGATTTGATGAAGCCTTTACCATGGCCCATAAGCTATAAATTTGAGCCTTAGAGGAAAGAAAGGTTAAGTTACAAAATAAGAATTTTAAATTTGATCCTTCTAAAGGGAACAACAATCCTAAACTAAAAGGCACAACAAATGTTGTCATAAAATTGAATCCCCCATTAAAGACAAGCCAACTAAGTTGTACTTCCTAAACACAACCACATAAAACCTTAACATGATTTCCACCTGGGTAATACGTGCCCTTGGGAGACTCTTACGATACCATCTTGGATAAACTATTAAAAATGTTAGTTACTGAACTCCATTTAATTAATAATATTGATGACTCTCATCCTAAACCTAATTGGTATAAAGAGAGTGAATTTTTCACCTGCCATCATGTATCTAGTCATGAGATCAATAGATGTTAGTATTTCAAGAACTTGGTCTAAAACCTTATCGATCGAGGTGAATTACAATTAGACAATAAGAATGCTCCTCTAAACCAATCCTTCAATATCTTTAGACATCTAGTCCCAAACCAGCCATCTTTATCCAATTTTATACAAACAAATATGGGAGGTACCCTAGATTAGGAAGCCCACATAATAAACACTATTAATTATCAACTTTTACCTAAAGAAGTAGATAGTGATCCTGAATCATCTTTTGAAGTCATAAGAATCCTAGACCTCCTTACATGAGATATTTTTGAACCATCTGAACAAGATAAACTCATTTATATCATCCACCCAAGCTTCCCTAATTTCATTATATGGGATCCTCAAGAGGAAGGGTCATCCAAATGCACTAAAAATCACTCACAAAAAGAGAAAGATAAAAAGGTTACTCCAACCACATGGTAAAAATGCCTTAGTATGCTAAAGTGTAAATCCCTACAAAACTCACCTATAAGGATTGAACTCCCACAAACATATAAAAAAATAAGACTCTCATAAAGGTACTCCTACAACCTCTAACCATGCTAAAAAAGGAAGATGACTATGTCCCAAGTTCAAACTACGTCGTCTATATTAAGACCTCATCCTTCCTTTAAGTTAAAGATCACAATTATAGAACCACCTCTCAAGGGACCTAAAATATCTTAAAAACCTCCACCCATATTACCAACACCAATACCCCATATCAACCCCATAAACTTTTATTACCCTTGAAACTTATCTAAGATACCTCTATCACCCATTAAAACCACTCATACAATCAACAAAAAATGAGAGTGCAAAAGAAAATAGGGCCCAAAAATCAACTCCATAGAAAGTGATCAAATCTCACCAAGATCCCTTACACAGATCCTATTCCACTATCCTTGATCAATTTTTGAAGACTTCCCTTATCACATTACCACCTATCAAATTGGTCAATTCCCATATCCAAAAACTAACATTGTACAGGTAAAACAAGATGTGTGTTTACCATAGGATACTTGGACATCATAATGAGAGTTGTAATGCTCAAAAAGTAGTAATCGATGATCTCTTGGATGAAGATGACCTCTTAATTGAAAAACCTTATATTGATCCTCTCTTTGACCAAAACACTAAAGCCATAACCGTCTCTAAGACTAACATAATGAATACCTTAAATCCTTTAAAAGAAATATCAAAACAATCATCAAAAGGCATGGTTAATAGCCTCAACTCCATCCTTAATCAATCCCTTTCCAACATCCCCTTGGGACCTCCAAACATGAATAATTCTATAACTTTGACAAACCATCAACCATTGTAAATTGATACAGTAAACATTACCACATAGTCTTAAACACAAACTACCAAAACCTAGAATCCAAACAATGTCAAAATTTGCATTGAAAAGGCCCCTACCTTAATCACATAGACCTCCAAACCCTCCACTCCAAAATTGAAAATATCCATTTTAGGGATAGCTCAAAAGTATAACTCTTCAGAGTTGATATAGATTTTAGTTTTAAAATAACTCCACCAATTACCCATTAATATGTCCTTATATGAGCTCATTGAGAAATCCCCATAACATCATCAATCCATGATAGAGGCACTTTAGGCCATTCAAGTGAAACCTAATGAACCCCAACCTATGATAACATTTATTAGAACTTTGTGGATGGCTTCATATATTAGCTTTAGTGATTCAAAAATATTCCCATTACCATCTAAAGACTATGATCCACCCCTATTTATCATTACTCAAATTAGTCAAAATTAGATGAAAAGGGTCATGATTGAAAATGGGGATAACATCAACATTATATCCTTAAATGAATTTTATAAACTCTAAATTCTAGAAACTATTGTGGCCCAATCTCTAACCATTTTTTAGGATTTTAATGATACGATGTCTCCTACTCTAAGAACTATCATCCTCCCTATATTGATAATTTCTTATTTCCTTCATGAGTTATTTTATGTTATAGAGGGTGTGTTTCAATACAATATCATCTTAATATGTCCTTGGATCTACACTATGCGTTACTTTCCATCCACCTTACACAGATGCCTCAAATATGAGTATGAGGGCCAAGTCCATATTATCCCAACTGATCCTCATTTGTTTAAAACCTGTAACCCAACCTTTCAACCCAATGATGTTTTACTCTAAAAATGCAACCCCATTTCCATCATCTAATGAATCATTGACTAATTTGACAATCCTTTCATCACAAATCCCTAATAAGGATTCCCTTGACTCCATATTTCAATAACTATCTATAGGAGATATTAGTTATTGACACTTAATAACCTTCCTATTCCTCAAGAGTATGGATGCCCATATAAACAATGTACCTATCACCCTAACCTTTAAGATGTCATCCCATTCGATCTTCCTTTCCTTTGCACTTATTTTATCTATGGGGGGATAGATTTATCCTCCTTGGGTCTAGATATGTAACTTCATGCCAAACCATTCTCCTCAAATTTCTCATTCCTAGATAGATTACATTTTTCTTAGATGTACTTATAATGTTGTGTTTGGAAAGGCTTTGGCATAGGACATTATGAGAAGGGACCACATGATATTGTGTAAGGATATTTTAGGTAACCCCATGAAAAATGCATCCTTGGGTTTAATAAAACAACTGAAATTTCTCCTGAATCCACTTCTCTACCCAATCATGAAGAAGATATCATGTTGTTACCACCCAACATTCCTTCTAAGATGGAAGATGTCATTTCCATTCCTCCTAACTTTATTTTAGTCAATACTATCGACCTAGGACCTCTGATGTGCTACCTTTATGGGAAAACTAAATCCATTACCATTACCTACCCTAATTTGACAAAGAAAGATTCTCCTACCATCCTCCTTATTTAGTGTCAATATGATGATTCTATCTTTGCTTATTCAGGAACAAAAAACTCTCACTTACATAATTCTCTTCTAAATGAAACATCTGATCTTCTAAACAAAGCCACTATAGACATTAACATAGGGTCTCAGGAGGTCCCATACATTATTAAGGTTAGTCAATCTTTAGACCCTCAAGAGCATCAAGACTTCACCACAGTCCTAAAAGACAATAGGAAGGCCTTTGATTGGTTGTATAGTGACATGATAGGTATCAACACTACTATCATAGTTCACAATATTGTCACCATCCTTGAATCCAAACTAGTGAAGTAAAAACTATGGAAAATTCACCCTTGCATTGCACTCTTAGTCAAGGAAAAAATGCAACATATCTTATCTATTAATTTCATTTAGCCAATTGATTACCCTTACTAGGTGTCCAAAATTATGCTTGTCATAAATTCCATAGGGGGCTCTACTTCTGTACTAATTTTTAAGACCTCAAACTTGCTTGTCCTAAAGATAATTTTCTTCTCCCTAACATTGATCAAATAGTATACCTAAAAATTGGACATGAAATTTTTTCACTTAGGTATGGATTATCTAAATATAATCAAATTATTATTTCCCCAAATGACTAACATAATATTTCCTTTATTACCCCTTGGGGGACTTTTTGATATAAGGTTATGCCTTTACCCCTAAAGAACATAGGGGAAACTTATCAAAGATCCATGACTTATATTTTTCATGATATAATCCATAAAATCATTAAATATTATGTGAATGACCTTCTTGGTAAGTCCAAAAATTTAAAATACCATCTTTGTGTTCTTAAATTAATCTTTACCCACTTAATCCAATTTCATGTCTGTCTCAACTCTAAAAAGTGTGTTTTTGGAGTCTTGATAGTTAAGCTCATGGGTTTCATCACCTCTATTCATGGAATAGAATATGATATTGTAAAAATTATGGATATTATAGATATTCCACCCCTATCCAATCTTTAAAAACTCCATAGCTTACAAGGAAAACTATTGTCTATTCATCATTTCATCTCTCAATTATCTGACTGATGTCAACTATTCCATCACCTTTTAATAAATATACCTTATTTATTTGGGACTCTAATTGTCAAGATGACTTTGACACTCTTAAAAAATATCTCCTTTCCCTTTCAATTATTATTCCTTATGAGGAGGGGTAACATTTATTCTTATATATCTTAGCCACAAATCATGCCCTTGGTGATATGCTTACCCAACATGATGAACAACATAGAGAACATGAAGTTTATTACATAAGTCATACTCTTGTTGAATATGAGAAATAATATACACATATAGATAAATAATGACTTTATTTGGTTTTTATGGATTTTAAGCTTCAACATTATCTACTTAATCACAAAACTTAATCATGAGCATCGATAACCTTAAGTTTATGCTTTCAAAGCCTTATCAGAATCAACTAATGGCCAAATGGATCATGATTTTAGCTAAGTTAAACCTATAATTTTTCCATAAAAAGTTATTTGAATGTGATATAATCATCAATAAATTATCTAAAGTGCCTCTTTCAGGTGGTCAACCATATAGTTTTGAATTCCCCAACAAATCTATTACTCCACATCCTAGGGAGATCCTACGTATCAATTGACTTTATTATTTAATGGATCTAAGTGTGAGAATGGAGGGGGAGATAGAATCATTTTAATACCTTTAGAGGTACACCTATACCTTTATCTTTCAAACTTGATTTTGATTGAACTAATTATTTGGCAAAATATGAAGCCTTAATCATAGGTCTCCAACTTTCTTTATCTCTAGGCATTAAGTCACTTAATATATATGGGGATTATTAGATGGTGGTCAATAAATGACATGTATCAATGCAATAATGACATCCTCTATAAATACAAAACATTAACATACTAGTTATAATCCACCTTTGATTACTATGTCATTCATGCCACCCCACATTCAACCAATAAGTTTATCGATACAATGGCCTCTTTGGCTTCCTTTATCCCATCCTCCCTTAGGAATATAAATTTTTGGTCCTTATCCACAAGGTCAACCAACCCTCTTATACTAAAAAAATTTATCTTCCTTCTATCCTTAATATGGTGGAAAACTAATTAGATCTATGGTCCATGAAAACATTCAATTATTTGTCTAAAGGTATTATCAATCTGGATATATCTAAAAATGGTAAATGTGCTTTTCAAAAATGAACCATCCATTATGTTATACTAGGGGTTGTTATTTATAATAAATAATTTGATGGTCTTCTCCTTAATTGTCTCTAAGATCCTAAGGCTACCCTCGTGATCAAAGGAACACATGATGGGATATGTGGTAGACACTTTAGCAGACCAGTTATTGCCAAGAAAATTATATGAATAGGTTATTATTGGCTCATTCTGCATTGGGATGATTGTGATAATTTTAGGGAATGTGTAAAATGTTAGCAATATGCTAACCTGTCACATGTCCCTAGTCATGCATTATAGGTAACCATAGACTTTTTCCATTTTACCAGTGGGGGATAGACCTTATAGGCTAGAATAATCTTAAATCTTCACAATGGCACATTTTTATCATTATCACCACTAAATATTTCACTAAATGGGTGGAGGTTATTCCTCTTATTTTGACCAAAATGGATAAGATTATTGATTTCATTAACCATCATATTATCTGTTGTTTCGACATTCCTCATAAGATCATTAAAGATAATGGGAAATCTTTGAAAAAGAAGCAGGTCCAAAAACTCTATGATTATTTTAACATTAAGCCAAGTTTTTCTTCACCTTGTTCCATAATCTAATGGATATGTTGAAGCATCCAACAATAATTTTATCAAAATTCTAACCAATATAGTCAATGAGGCTAGGAAGAACTGACAACTTCACATTCCTTTTGACTTATAGACTTATTGAAGTATCATTTGAACCCCTAAGGGTGATACCCCTTTCTCTTTGGTTTATGGGGTAGAAGTTATCCTCCCTCTAGAGGTCCAAATTCATTCTCTTAAAGACATAATTTATGAGGAGGATTATCATCAAGAGTGATTAACACAACTTGAACTCTTAGATGAGCATTGATAATCAGCCCTCGATCATCTCCATGTCTATCAATAAATAATAAAACACACATATAATAAACATTTAAAAGAATGAGATTTTAATATTGGTGACATTGTCCTTAAATAAAATCAACATGTCACGAATATGGAAAGAAGTAAAAAAGGAAAATTTACTCCAAATTAGTTTGGACCATACATTATTACTCATAAATATGGCTATGGAGCATATCGCTTGGCCTCTCTTGAAGGGAAACCAGAATGTGAGCTTCTTAATGATTTTCATCTATGTCTTTTCTACTATTAATAATCTTTAATAAACAACAATCAACATATATTCTCTTCCCCTAGTTTAAAAACAAACTAAAATTGCACCCACTATCTTTAAAAATAACCAATAATGATAAAGAATCATGTGGTTATTCAATAGCATACCTATCTTAACCTTAAATGTGAACACCCAGGCTCTATTCATAGCATTTTCTAAATGGAAAAACTCTACCTATAATAGGAAGGAACCCCAACTCATTATTTCCTAAAATATCTCACATGAAAAGTTTATTTTGGGGATAAAAATATCATCTTGTGTAATAAATTTTTCTACAAAAATCAGCTTAGGTTGCCTTAATCCAATTCATGAAAAAAATAAAAATCAAGCAAAGTGCAAAATTGTAGATTACTCCCTTGAAGGAAAATTGTTCATCAAAAGGCAAAAATCATAGACTACTCCCTTGAAGGATAGATTCTCAAGAATATATCCTAAATTACAGTCCACTTTCTCAAAGGATGGTTATCTGAGTAAAAAAATACATTTAAAAACTTCTCGTATTGATCAATTTTCTATAAGCATGACTCTAAAAAACCCTAAAAGTCAAATCAAAAGTATCCCAAGAAGCTTCTCACATTGATCAACTTTCTCATAGTTGTAGACTTCCCACATTAATCAGTCTACATAGATTAGCATAAGGAGGTCCTAAGGTTAACCTTAAAAGCTCTGGAACATAAGATGATACATATATTCCTAAAAAATAAGCTTTGACCTACATCATGTGAAAATAAAATAAATATCAATTTCCTTCCTAAACTAGGGGGTCATGAACTTAGTTGACATAAGGTTGTTGAAGTACTTATTAATAGTGGATGAAGGATGCATGTGTAGATGCAACAAAATGTCTATCTTTGGTTAGGATCCAAACCAATGATGAGTCATGAAACATACTTAATTATTTATCATAATCACTAATAAATCAAACAAATTTAATAAATTATCCATCATTTAATATCATTATTTATCCACAAATCCCATAAAAGTCAAGCCATTTAATCATTAATCATTATTAACATCTAAAAAAACATAAATAAAAGTTTAATATACATCATTTTCCATCATTATCACATAATAAATATATAATCATGTCAAAAATTAAAATACATCACATAATCTAAATACATAAACCATATGGCATCATCACATAATCTAAAAATCTAAATTTACAATCATATAATTCATCACATAACAAATTTAACTCATAATAAAAAAATGTGAATCTGTATATATATAAATCACAAATGTACATCATTTGAGTATCATAATATGAAAATATATAAAGTGGCTCTTTGGCCAGTTCAATAAACAAAATAAAACTACTTAGTGAATTAAATGCAACTTAGATAAATGATCCTATGGTCTCCATCCCTACCTCCATCTGTTCCCCTATCTCCTCTTCTACTCCTACCATCTCTATCTCTACCCCATCCCACACTCCCCATATTAGTTGAAGTAGTTTGAATCCATTGTGATGACCTGCCCTATGGAGCTACATAGGTGGCATATCGAGGCACCTTAGGAAGATGCTCTAGTGAAACTTACTCATAATATAATAACTCTTCCATAAGGTCCTTGTACCTATCTAGGCTCACCATCACTACTCCTCCTTTCCCTTGCTACCTACACCACCCATATCACCTCCATACATTTTGTCCCTCTCAGTCTAATACTTATCTCAATCTCAGAATGCTTGATCATGACTCACTTATAATACATCAAAATAGGCTTATAGGGTATCATGGTTGGACTGTATAGTCATTAGAACCCCTTGTAGGATAGTCACATGTCCCTATAATGTAGTATACTGTGCTCTTCGTGCATCATGATCTATAATAATGGAATGTATATTGGCAAGCTCCTCATTCTCTACCTCCTCCATCTCCTCATATACTCCCTCCTTTTGAGGACTCACCACCCTCTCTTGTCTCACCCCTATTTGGTATCCCCACCATAAATAGTATGTTGGAGTACATATAGAATCATCCCCATCTATATCAATTGGATCCTACTTAGGCCCCACCTATGGATCAACAAAGCAAACCTCTAGCATTTTAGTCTTAGTATCATCTCACTTGTATACCTATAGAGCATCTAGAATATCATGTATTAGGCCAAATTGCTTCCTAACTCTCCCAAACTAGAACAAATCTAAGTTCTCTTCTCTCCTCCCTAATAAACACTTGTCTCATTGTCCATCAATTAACTCTCTATCCACCCTAGGCCATGACTAAAACCTCACATATGGCCTCAAAATAACATCCAAATACTAAAAATCCCTAGAACTCACTAATTATAGGCCAAGTATCATACCACCCCATAAGTATATGACCTCATAAGATCCTCCTTCCATCAAAAAAATCCCACAGTGTAAGCTTCCTGATACCATCATACCCATGGAATGCTAGGTGGATAAACCACTCTAATATGCTCATAGGATTGACACTACAATACAAAATTCACATCCAAACCAAATCTCTATTGAGTCCTCCATCCACATAGATCCCTGCATACCTATGCCAAAAGGGTTGGGGCCCATGCGAGCACAGTTTACTGCTCCAGCATGTCAACAATAATACTTGTCAAGATCTAGGGAAATTAACCCCCTCCTAAATTTGGAAATACATAAAAAGAGATGGTGAACATCATCATGGTCATCACTAGCCTCCCCTTTGCAATGTCCTCATATAATGACTCAAAAATATATCCTCCCCATAAATTTATGTCAATGTTGATGCACAGCCCCTATTATCTACTGATACAATAGTTACTTCCTGTATTGGTAGTCATAATATCTAATAAATAAACTCTATGGTCATAATGATCTCCACCATCAGTAGCTAGAAGGTCCTTGTCAAAATATTCCATCACTCTAATAATACCACTAATAAACCCAAATCCCTCTAAATATGATGATAGTGGCACAAACCTCTAAACCTGATAGCATCCATATGTTCCCAATATTCATCACTCATTTGTTCACATAACTACTCTAGTAAGGTCAATACCCAATCTAACATCATTAGTAAGATTTGTTCCTACAATTGTAGGTCCCCCATCATACTTTATTTTTTTAAACTCCTAACTTACTTAAATTTTAAAATTTATATCAATTTATATATAGATAATGATGATTCTAATCAAATCACCCTTATCCCTAACTAAATAAATAATGATTATAAATAAATTGAGGCTGATCCTAAAGGATTGATGTTGATTCAATAGCGATCGACATTAATCCCTGTCAACTTTTGTATAATTAACAACATCCAAAATTAAACATATAAAATATAAAAAATTCAAAATCTCAATAAAATTCAAAACTTACCTCATCGTATGACCTTTGCCTCCTCTTTTTCCCACTCCCACTAGCCTTTATTATCCATAAATAGTAAATACGTGCAAATGAATTTCAATTTTTACTCACATGCACACATCATCGATGGAAAATGAGAGTTTAACACATTGGACTTACTATATATAGCCTCTCTCAAGATCATCAATGATTTTTTATGGATCAACATCGATTATTTTTAATTGACATTGATCTATATAGATCGGTGTTGTTAGGATCTTACAGCACAATTTATTACTTTTGTATAAGCAAATAAACACATAATTAAACTAGAAATAATAAGTAACTAAATATCAAAAACAACAAAGAATAGGAGATACAAGAAACAACCAATCTTATATTAAACTCTTCCAGAAGGAAATACAATGAAGAAATCTCTTCTTCTCACACCTCTCAGATGTACAGATCTCTTTCCCTCAAGAGTTCTCTCTCTCTCTCTCTCTCTCTCAATTACAACCAATTCAATCCTTGAATTGTCTACACCCTACAAACTATGAGGATCTAACCCTATTATATAGAACTAGGATTCATGAGCCATGCATTCTCCATCGTTAGATGCACCTCTTAATCAAAGGTTTAAATCTATCCTACCAAAAATAGAAAAGTGGACTCAAGACTAACAGTTAGTCTTTACATGCAAACTATCTGTTCTCCTCAAAATTAGAATTTTGGGAACGCACAGATGACTAACGTCGATCTTTGTCTGTCTGCATATGACTGATGTCGACCGATCCCTAACTGACGTTAGTCAATCTTGATCGATGTCGGTGACTGTGTAACTCCAGCAACATCTACATTTGCTCATCTGGTGAAGCTTTTATCTCCACAACTCAACAATCTCCCACTTGGAGATAAACAACTGCACTTGTACAACAACATCCTCTAGCTTGTTTCTCCATCTTCGAGTTCAATCTTGAAGACCAAAAAAAGTTGAATGAAGATTCAACTTCTCCTTTGTTACCAGCTTTGTTAACATATCTATAGGGTTCTCATCCATATGGATCTTTTCCAGCTTCAACTGTCCATCCTCCAATACCTGTCTAATGAAGTGGTACCTAAACTGTATATGTTTGGTTCTTGAATGAAAGGCTAAATTCTTTGCCAAATGAATTGCACTTTGACTATCACTATACAATCTATAACTCTGTTGCTCCTTTCCCAACTCTTCCATGAATCGAGTCATCCAAATCATTTCCTTGCTAGCCTCTATGATTGCAATGTATTTTGCCTCTATAGTAGACAAGGCAACAACCTTTTGCAACTTTGAAATCCAGCTAACCACCATTCAACCAATAGTGAACACATATCCTGTGGTGCTTCTCCTGCCATCCAAGTCACCTGCCATATCTGAATCTACATACCCATGTAGAGAAGTGTTTGACCCTCCATAGCATAAATGTCTACTGTTGGTCCCTCTCAGATATCTAAGAATCCACTGAACTGCTTTTCAGTGTTCCTTTCCTGGATTGGCCATAAACTTGCTGACAACTCCCATTGCTTGGGTAATATCAGGTCTAGTACATACCATTGCATACATCAAGCTCCCAACTGCTGAAGCATATGGAACTCTACTCATGTACTCAACCTCATCATGTGATTTAGGACACTATTTTTTGCTCAACTTGAAGTGTCCAGCCATAAGTGTGCTTACCAGTTTTGCATCCTGCATATTGAACTTCTCCAACACCTTATTCACATAATCCTCTTGAGATAAAATCAAATTGTGATTTTTCCTGTCTCTCTTAATACTCATGCCAAGAATTTTATTTGCTGCTCCTAAATCCTTCATGGCAAATGTGTGAGCTAATTTTACCTTAATCTCAGTAATATCTTGCATGTGTGAACCTGCAACAAGCATATCATCTACATATAGTAACAGGATAATATAACTACCATTATCTAATCTATTAAAATAAACACAATGGTCAGATTGACATTTACTAAAGCCATGCTCTATCATAAACTTGTCAAACCTCAAATACCATTGTCTTGGAGCTTGTTTAAGACCATATAAGCTTTTCTTCAACCTGCACACAAGTTTCTCCTTATCTTTGACCTTAAAACCTTTCGACTGATCCATATATATTTCTTCATCCAAATCTCCATGAAGAAATGTTGTCTTAACATCAAGCTGATCAAGGTGTAAATCCTCAATAGCAACTAAAGACAATACAGTCTGAATAGAAGTCATCTTTACTACAGGAGAAAAATTTTCACCAAAATCAATACCTAGTTTCTGTGCAAATCCCTTTACTACCAACTTGGCCTTATGTCTCATTTGTCCATTCTCTCCTTCCTTTAACTTGTAAACCCATTTGTTTTTTAGTGTTTTCTTTCCAGCTGGCAACTCAACCAAATCCCACATATGGTTCTCTTCCAAGGAATCAATTTCCTCATTCATGCCATGCTCCCACTATTTCCTAGATTCTACTTGCATTGCCTCATCAAAAATTTTTGGTTCTCCACCATCAGTGAGCAACAAGTAGTATAAAGAAGGGGAATAACAAATTAGAGGTTTACTTACCCTTTCAGACCTCCTCATGGGCATTTGAGACTCATTCACAGCTTGTTGTCCACCCAAATTTCTTTCTGTTAGTGATCGATCTCAGTCATCTCTGGTCGATGTCGGTTTGCACCTAACTGACATCAGTTCCACATGATCGATGTCAGTTTCTATCTGATCGACGTCAGTTCTTGCCTGACCAACATCGATATCTGTGTTTTCTTGTGAGTGATGATTTTTACCTACGAGCTCATTTTGGATCATAACCTCATCTAAATCATGATTTCCTTACTCTAAATTATTTAGCCTCTTGAGTTGATCATTGTACATCACCTTCTCATTGAAAACTACATCACGGCTTCTAATAATTTTGTTAGTTTCTAAATTCCACAACCAGAATCCAAAATCTCCAAAACCATAACCAATGAAAGTGCACGACATAGATTTAGCATCCAGCTTCTTTCTATTTTCTTTATCAATGTGCATAAAAGCTTCAAAACCAAAAACTCTGAGAAATGAAAGATCTACCTTTTTCCCTGTCCATGCCTCTTCTGGAATTCCACCATCTAGTGTAGTAGAAGGTCCTCTGTTAATCATGTAAACCACAGTATCTACAGCTTCTACCTAAAACTGTAAGGGCAAACCAACATGCAACCTCATACTCTGTGCACGCTCCATTATTATTCTATTCATCCTTTCAACAACTCCATTTTACTGAGGTGTCCTTGGAACCATTTTTTCCCTACGTATTCCATTCATAGAACAATAACTGTTGAATTTATTACTACAGTACTCACCACCATTATCAGATCTAAGGCACTTCAATCTCAAACCTGTTTCATTCTAACCAAAGCTTTCCATTTCTTAAATGTGTCAAAAACATCAAATTTCCTCTTTATGCAATAAATCCATAACTTTTTTGTAGCATCATCAATGAAAGAAACATAATACCGTGATCCTCCAATAGAAGCTACCTAAGCTGGTCCCCACACATCTGTGTGAACAAGCTCCAACTTGTGCTTCTTCTTTGTTGACCCAATTTTGAGAAACCTCACTTTCTTCTATTTCCCAAAAATACAATGCTCACAAAAATCTAGATCTATGTTTTTTAAATCTGAAAGCTTACCTTTTGACTTAAGAACATTCATTCCCTTCTCACTCATATGACCAAGCCTATAGTGCCACAACTTTGCATCTACATCTAAAGTAGATAAAATAGGAGAATAATCAGTAATACAAGTAGATAGATAAAGTGTACCTACTCTCTTACCTCTAGCTAATACAAGTGCACCCTTGGAAACTTTCCAAGATTCAGCTATGAGAGTTACTGTGCAACCCTCATCACCCAACTTTCCTGCAGAAATCAGATTCCTCTTCAGGATGGGTACATGCATGACATCCTTCAACACCCATGTGTTGCCATTCTGTAATTTCAGCTGCACATTTCCTTTGCCAACAATTTCAAAAGGCTCATCATCCCCTAAATAAACTTTTCTAAAATCTCCATGGACATAATAATTGAAAAATTCTCTATTTGGGGTTGCATGGAAAGAGGCACCATAATCTAAAACCCAAGATTCTACTTTATTATCCAAAGAAAGTGTAAGAGCATCCTGTTCAACAATACCTACAACTTTTGCTTCTTTATTACCTTCATGCTGATTTTCTTCTTTATCTTTCAACCAACAATCTTTCTTTGCACGCCCTTTCTTTCCACAATTCTAGCAGGTTATTCTTCCATTTCTGGATTTGGATCTACTTCTCATCTTTGACTTTGACCTTGATCTCCCTTGCTTGTCCTTCTCTCTTTGCCTTCCCCTGCTTTCAACACTTAAAGCATTACCTGATGTTTCCTCTGTGCTTTTCCTGTGAATTTCTTCATTCAAGATTACACTAACAACATCATCAACTTTCAAGATATTTGAAGCAGATGTAGTATTACTAACTGCCATTACCAAACTATGCCAACTTTCAGGTAAAGAGCATAAGATTAAGAGAGCCTTAATTTCATCATCAAAAACTATTTTGACTAAATTTAACTGATTTACCATTGCATGGAAATCATTAAGATGACTAGATACCGATCCACCTTCCTACATTTGCAAATTAAATAATTGCTTCATAAGATATACCTTATTCGAAGCTGAGGGTTTTTCATATAAATTTGCCAAAGTATCCATCAACTCTACCATTGTCTTTGCCTGTGATAAGTTAGAAATCACAGAAGATGCCAGGCTCAACCTTATAGACCCAAGAGCCTTTTTATCAAGAACATTCCATTCTTCATCTTGCATATCTGTGGGCTTTCTTGAAACCCCACCCAATGGTAAGTATAGATCTTTCTGATATAAATAATCTTCTATCTGCATCCTCCATAATTGATAATTCTTGCCATTGAATTTCTCCATTCTGAGTTTACTTTCTTCTACCATTGCTTTACTCCCACTCAATCAGAAACCCCTGTGAGTGAATTCTATAATCAACAAACAATAACACGCTTTGATACCACTTGTTAGGATCTTATAGCACAATTTATTACTTTTGTATAAGCAACTAAACATGGAATTAAACCAAAAATAATAAGTAATTAGAAATTAGAAATAACAAAGAATAGGAGATATAAGAAACAACCAATCTTGTATTAAACTCTTCCAGAAGGAAATACAATGAAGAAATCTCTTCTTCTCACACCTCTCAAATGTACAGATCTCTTTCCCTCAAGAGTTCTCTCTCTCTCTCTCTCTCTCTCTCTCTCTCTCTCTCTCAATTACAACCAATTCAATCCTTGAATTGTCTACACCCTACAAACTATGAGGATCTAACCCTATTATATAGAACTAGGATTCATGAGCCATGCATTCTCCACCGTTAGATGCACCTCTTAATCAAAGGTTCAAATCTGCCCTACCAAAAATAGAAAAGTGGACTCAAGACTAATAGTTAGTCTTTACATGCAAACTATCTGTTCTCCTCAAAATTAGAATTCTAGGAATGCACAGATGACTGACGTCATTCTTTGTCTGTCTGCATATGATCGATGTCAGTCGATCCCTAACCAACGTCGGTTGGTCCTGACTGATGTTGATGATTGTGTAACTCTAGCAACATCTGCATTTGCTCATCTAGTGAAGCTTTTAGCTCCACAACTCAACAAGTGTCGATTTTATACATTTGTCATTTTTTTCACTACTTGCAATCTTTTGTATACCACTCGTCTTGACCCAAGGGCACATAAGTTACCTTACTATAACTATCCCATTATTTTATACATTTCATCATCATCTAGTGGACATAGACCCCCTATTGGTCCCACAACCTTTAAAAGACTTACACTTCCTTAGGAACATATCCCTTATGGATCCTAAGAGTGTACCTCATCTTGAGAATAATTATCTCTAGGTAGTGCACATGCCCCAATCACAATGATTACTTTGGTTAGCACATCCTATCCTTTATTCTCTTGATTACCTTTATTTGAGACCACTTATTCATAGTTGTGGGAATCCATTACTTATTTGCCTTGGGAAATTTATGACTGTAATATCCCACATCTTGTCAGTGTAAAATTATACTCCATTGCTACATTCGTAACCTTGGTGCTCATTTTTTATTTATTTCTTATCCATTACTATATCATTTTAGACCCATCACTGACTCATCATCCTATGTTGAATCCTAGTTTGAAGGGGGTACCTCCTCACATAAGCCTGGGGCATTTGAACTATCTTAGTTTTTATCTCATGGCAAGTTATTACATACTACTTAACAAAATAAAAAAATGTAGGCACTATATGTCTTAGTTTTTATCTCATGGCAAGTTATTACATAGATGTCTGTGCTAATATATGTCTTAGACCCCTTCTTGTTTACTCATCCCATCTTCATTTTAACCTAAGTAATTAGTTTCCACTAATTACTATTTCACCCTAAGTAATTAGTTTTCACTAATTACTATTTTATCCTACCAACCACTAAATCTAGTAAAATCCATAAAAATAAAATAAAAACAAAATAGTTTAACCTCCCAAACAACCTCCCTCTCATCAAAAACCCATGTAACAACTTAGTAATCTTTGTGATTATTTTATTCCATGGTTGAAACAACTTAGAACAAAATTTTGACAAAAATGATCAGAATCAATAACAATCCCCATGATCGATGTCTATTTGATAGGATCAACATTAATTTATGCCCAATCTTTTCTTTAGCAAAGGATGACTAATTTACTCCTAAAGGCTAATTTTTTTTCTCAGATGATTTGTAAATGATTACTCAGCTCCTTGTTGGTAAGATACATTACAACATTAGACCCTCAACATCCACCAAGAGGCCAAAGATCACTAGTCAATCTCAAGATTATCATAGGATAGGAGTGCTTTTAAGGTAAGTTTATTTCATTATTTATCATAATTTATATCTCTCTATTCTATTTTATATCTCTGTTAGACATATTTTTTACCTGTAGATTATCTTAGACCTCTCTAAAACATCCTTTAACTTCTTATTTCTAAAGTGTTGCTTTTTCTAGTATAATTGATGTTGATTCATTAGAATCAACATCAATCTTGTAGAATTGATGTTGATTTATTATAATTTACATCAATCTTATAAAATTGACATCAATCCCTATGTAATCATTTCTATTTTAAATTTGAGATTGGTTTTGTTAGGACAATTGATTTATTCTAATTATTTATTCCCTAAACCATGGACTCTGTCTATAGATAACACTTCCTAGAGCCTCACATGAAGCCAATAACATCTGTGATCTACCAATTAATCTTGAACCTCTCTTTGTTGATCAAAATGACATCACCTTTGAGTTAGGTCTTTATGCCATTGTGTATATCCCTACTGTAGAAGATATCTTTGATGAATTATAAGTTATATAAGAAGACATAGATTCCACCAAAACTTATTGGCATGATCGTTTTGCCCATCTTAATGAAATAGATGAAGATTAGTTCAAAATATTTCAATATCATATCTATATAATTATATGTATTTTGTAATTTATTTCATCATTATTATCTACTTAATTGCTTAAATAAGTGGGTTGGCATCCTCGTTAAGAAGTTCATTACTTCTTGGGACTAGTCTAACACTAGGCAACCCACTATCCTATCCTATTAACCAAATCTTTTCCAAGTTTTCGCATGTGTGCAGGTAGTCCTTCCTAGCTAAAAAAGAGCTCCCACAACATTCTAAATCACAAGTATGCTTTAAACCCTACATTTATATTAATTTTATAAAAGGAATGAATGAAAAACTACTTAAACACTATGTATTATCTCTTTCTAGTGTTGCAATTAAAATATTGTTTTGAATCTACTTATTATATTTGGCATAACTCAACATTTTAATTCAAACTATTCATTTATCTGAGTTTTTAATTAATTGACTTGATTTAGAATAGGTTTATTCATCCTTGTGTATAGGCTATTATATCCTTTAATCATCATCCAAAATCATTAAAAAGAGTTAAACACCTACTCAAAATACGTGCAAAGTTGACATGACTAAGCATTTTTTATCATTTCAAATTTACATCAATTTTATTTTAAATTTATGTCACTCAAGTCAATGTAAATTTATTATCTTTCCATTATGCATGAAATTTAAAAATAAAAATAATAATTAAAAACAATTGTTGTCATTTTTTCATCACTTTAGTGTTGACTACTTAAAAAATAAAAAATATATATTATTCTTTTACATTTTTCTAAATGGTTCCCTCTTCAAAAATTGTAGTTATGAATGTCCTAATAGACATGTTTTATATGGATTCAAATGACTAACACCCCTACACATTTCCAATGGAAATTTTGTGCATTGTAAATCTCAATCTAAAAATATTAATTAGAGGATCAATTGAAGTAAGAGCTACACATTATTCTTGTTGCACAAAACCCCTTGTAAATTCTTATACACATTTAAAGCTATTACAGGGATACATTTTTAAAAAACCCAACAAAATCCCAACTTATGTCCTACAAGCAACACTCTCAATCACATCCCAACCTATGCCTTGCCAATAGCTTCACGTTGTATATGTGATAAAAGCATACCAGAAAGGGATTTTTTTCAAATGATATAGTTCCATTTTAAGGAAAATCCCATCCACTCCACATCTCAGCGCATAGTTCCCTGCTTTAGAAGGATTTCTATAAAATGTTATTAATAAAAAATAAAAATATTTATCTAGAATATAAAGAATAATGACTCAAATAATCTTGATTGGAGAATATATAAGGAATGTATTTGTTGAAAAGATATTAGAAAATATGAAGTAAATGCAACTTGATAATATACACCCAGACTCAAATAACATTTATAACATCGATGCTCCATATTTTATTTCTTCACAAGTTCCCATGCCTAAAAAGTGATCCTAATTTTGATGTTTCATACTCTACAATGATCTACATTATGTTGCTCCACATTTTTATTCTTTAGACTATGCAAACTTTCATCAAAACCTCACTACTCCTTCACACTTCCCCAACGTACACCATCCACTTCACATTGAAAATGAAATAAACTAACAAATATTTAGATCCAATTAGAGTCATTAGTGCCATGTCAATAGATAACTTTTTTATAATGACAAGTGAATATATATATATATATATATATATATATATATATATATATATATATATATATAACTTGTGATGTAAATTTGATATTATTTAGATTTATTTTTTTAAAAATTTAGATCAATTTTATTTTGGTTTTGCATCAATTTTGGGTCAATTTTTAAAAACTATATGAAAAAAGATTTTTTTTGATGATACAATTTTAAATTAAAATGTGATGTCAATTGTATAAAATTTAGTAGTCATTTAAAAATGTATACATTGATTGTCATGTCAAACATGTTATTATAAATACTCTAAGGAAGAGGAATGAGCTCTAAGATGACCTAATTTCAATCTTGCCCCTCGGTGTTAACTCTTCAATAAACATGGGAAGATGGGAATGTGAATGCAATAGCTAGTACTTTCCAACAAATGAAAGTCACTCAAGTGAAGTTGACACAAGGGAAAACATACACATATAACACATATTTCTTAGGTATCACCCACATTTATACATAATTTTAAGTTTTTTTAAAAAAATATTTTAAATAATTTTTATTTTTTAATTTATATGTATTTATTCTATATTATTTATACTTTTAAATATAAATTTTTAATGAGTATAATCAATCTACAAAGAAAATGGGACTTAAGAATTTTTAAGAAAAACTTATGACTAAACAATGATACGTCCTCATCAATGACATGATCAAAAGTGGTGTAAGTTATATTTTATAAATTATATTTAATTTACAATTTTTATTTTAAATTTTGATATATAAATTATAATAAATTGTAATTTAATTTTTTTAATTATATTTTTAATATATTTTTAAATTTTAAATTAACTATTTATTCAATTTAAGTTATGAATTAGATTTATGATTTACTTTTAATTATATGTTTTGTTGATCAAGAACATCTTATAATAGTTAGGTGTTTTTGTGGAAAATTAGAAGGGTGACATGAAAGTGTTAACGAGAGTGATGTGGGAGATGTTGAGGATTACATAAACAAAAATGAAATAGATGATGGGAAAGGTGAGGATGAGGATGAGACAAACCCTATAAATATTGAGTTGATAGACGATACTTGAAAATTTTATTTATTAAATTGGAAAGATAAAGACATAATTCCATAACAATAGAGCTAGATAATTTATGTAGTTGTTAGCTAGTGATTATTCTTACAATTTATTTTTGTTATCTTCAACCCATTAAACTTATTAATATTATATTTTTGCATTTAAATTTAATAAAATTATATTCATTTAAATGTAATATTATTATGCTAATATTTTATTTAAAAACATGATTTATTTGATTTTATAATTAATAAATTTTAATATTTAAATTATTAAACTTATAATTTTTTATTGTTAATTTTTATTTTTTTAAAAATTAATTATTTTTTATATATTTAAAATTAAAATTTATTTTTAAAATTATTAATTATTATTAAAAATTAATTAAAATATCTTTTTAAAAAAATATATCTTAAAAAAAATTGTCAATAGATATTGATTTAAATTCATCACCCTTCACATTCTCAGCGGAGAATAAACAAAGCTTTTGCAAAGTAATAAAATGAAACTAATGACACTATTAAAAGTACCTCTAAGTGCCCACCTACTTTACTCCTTATGACCTCACTACCAAAAAAAAAAGTCCCTATCATAATTTGATTTTGCATGGGCAAGAAGAAAGCTGACCTAACTTAGTAGGTAAGGTATCTCTCTTCGTTTATTAAAATTAATTTTGAATGATTTATAATAAAATTGAGTGATTTTTAACAAGTTTATATTTTATATTTTAAGGATTGTAATTTAATTAGTAAGGATGATGGTTGTTTATATATATTTATTAAAGTATTATTATTTTTTTTAATATTTAAATTAGGATCATTAAGTAATTTTATCTCTTAATGTTTTAGTTTATTAAAGGGATTGGTTTAGTTGTACCTCAACACCAATATCAATTCATAATTCTAATTAAAAACGTTTAACTTTTATTAAATAAAAAAATATATAATGAAATTGGAAGTTCATTCTTTTAAAGACTTTTCTTTCCAATTTTTTTCGCTAACAATATAATTATACAATTAAATTAAAATTATCTATTACCAAAATAAACACCTCCAATTAATACATTTCAACATTTTTAAAATAAATATTTTAAAAACATTTAATTAATATATTAACACCGCTATTTATATTTTTAAACTAATACTACTATCCAATCATTATTATTCATTTAAAAAGACTTAAACAAAAACAATACATATAAGAAGAGTGAGAGAGTCCACAGCGTTTATATATAAAAGACTGTCCCTCCCCAATCTCTTTTATATATTCAATGCAATGATATTATTTTACATGCAAGTGTCACTTTGCATTCACCATTTAAAAAATAGTTATCAAATATTAATTAAAATATAATATATAAATTAATTTTTAATATTTTTTATTAAATTTTGTTTTGCAACTAATTTAATGGTTTTATGGAAGGAAAATTACTTTTATAAAAATATGTTTTGCAACTAATTTAGAGGGTTTATGAAGAGAAAACCATTTTTACTATAAATTTTATAATTATCTATTATGATTTTTTTTTTCAAATAAAAAAGAAAATTGTTTCATGATTTATTTTATTTTATTATATATTTTTTTAAAAAAAATTATTAAATATTTTTAAATAAAATAAAATAATTTAGTTAATATATAATTATCATTTATTTGTAATATAATTTTATTTTTTATGTTTTTTTTAAAAAAATTATATTTTAATTTATTTAATTTTCTATCTTTTTTTTGTTCAGAATTTGTTTATTGTTTTATCTTTTTTTATTTTATCTATTTTTATAGTCACATCTTTTAATTTTTATGTAAAAAAGTTTGGACCTTTCAAAAACTCATCTTTACCTTTAATCAAAACAAATATATAATTGTTATTTACAAAAAGATATGGTATAATCTATTTCTAAATATTACAATTTTTTTTTTGCACCTTAACATTATTCTTTTTAAACAACTATTATTTTATAAATTATATTATCTAAGAAGTTACATAAGATCACTTATAACATAAAAGTAAAAGGGATACTTTTTTTTATGGGCCCTGCTAAGAGTGGAATTATTAGTTTTAATGTATGTATATAATTAAAAATGGAACATAGATATTGGTTTTAATCGTTTAACTCTGTGTTGAGAGTATCTAGAGGGATTTGTACTTTGGTAGATGGATATAAATAACCTCATCTTTACTAATTAGATTATATTTTCTATTTACTTAAACAAAACAACTCACTGATATATGCCTACTCAAAATCAGCTATATATTTATTTCTAAAATATAAATAGAGATACAACAGTCTATATAATTCTTTGTACCTTCAAACATACAATCAAAAAAAAATTGAAACGTAAATCAAATAATAAATTAGAAACTACTTTACAGTTGAGTATTTAACTGTAATTAAATTAACGCTTAATAGCTTGTATTTATTTTGATGCTTTACTAAACTAGACTATACTGCCACTCTACTAAATACAGTACTCCAAGTCACTCTTGTGAGAAATCAGGTTCAAAGCAAAATTGCAATTCCAACCAAGCTCTGAAATACAAGCAAGGGCAAGAAATTGAAAAAAAAACAATATATATATAACTTTAAATTTCTACAAAACTTGTCTCATATTCCTCACAACATAACCTCCATAAGCCAGGTTCTATTCCTATTCCATGATCTTCTCTCTAGAGTGTGCTCCAACTTTATTTTCTGCTGTAGCTGATACTGAGGCAGGCTTGGCAATGAAGGTTGGTGCGTTTTCACCAGCCATAATCACAATCACTTTCTCACTCATATCATCATCTGAACAATATGATACTTTCCTCACCATCTCATTCTTCTGATCAAAACTTGATTCAGTATTCTCTTGAGCAGCAGTATTGGGATTCCTCCAGTAAGAGCATGCTAGAATTATGAATGCAAAGGCTATGATAGCAACCATGGATGCCAATCCCCCGAATAGATATGGAACTGGAGAATGCCATGGAGATGGAGGGCTTGCATTATGAGGGGCTGTAATATTTCTCATAGCTTTTCTGAGCTTCACCCTTCAATGTTGTTTGCTTGCATATCTTACCACATATATGATGTATATATACACGAGTACATTTTTGTCACTTAAAATATTAATCTTTGCTGCATCAAAATATAAAATGTAAAAGAAGATTGATGATTATTACACCGAATACTAGCAAATTAATTTTCATATATAGAACCACCAACACATTATTCTTTGGAGCATGTGGTTTAGCTATGCAACTTTATTTATGTTGATGCAAACGTGTAGGCCAATCTACCACCACCTTTGTGCCTGCATGAATTAGACTGCTCACTAACAATAATAATAATAATAATAATAATAGACTTGCTAGATGCCTTACCCTTGCATTGAGAAAAACAAATTCCATGTGGGGTAAAGGGTGGAATTCCAATCCACTCAATAGGTGTTGTCTTTTTCAGGCTTCACTTTTGTCAACCTTTCATTTTAGGGTATCCCCTAAGTTGTCCACATTCAGGAGACACTGATGAAAAATTAAAATAAAAAAAAGTTGTATTAAATTTGACAATTGTGGAAACAATGTGAAATTAGTTGATGGAGGGCCACACATTCATCTATATATTATCATGAATCATATTATTCCCTTCACATAATGCTCCATGAAACAATACTTAGGCAATGATGAAAGTTTTTTAAAAAGTTGATATTCTGGTTCACAATTGTATTTAGGTAATGATGAAAATTATATAATCTATGATATCATGTGTAGTTGTCAAAATACATTTTGACGAATCATAAAGTGCCTGTTTTATAAGGGTTTCTCTAACACGATTTAGTTGTGTACAAATAATTTAAGCCCTTAAATAATCAATCAACATAGGTTTTCATGAGTGCATTGCACCCAATCTCAAAATCACTAATATTCTCATGATAATATTGTTTATTCAATTAAATAATTAATGTGTTGATGTAGGTATTTGGTTTTGGTACTTGTAATTATTAGTTATAAATTTATATTATTTTATAATTGTAATGTTTTTAAATTTATTTAGTAAATGTTAAGTTTTTATTGATGTATTTGTTTAAGTTTTTAGTTGTTTTTATTGTATATGATTATTCTTTTTTTTAGTTTTTATATTTTGACTATTTTATTTAGAATTGTACAATGTACATTACTTAGAAATGTACATTATATAATTCTTGGGAAGTTGATGGTTTAAGTTTGTTTTGGGTACATTTATGTCATGTGATCATGATTTGTTGATTTTTTTTGTTTGTTGGTTATCAATTTATGCGTCAATGGGTTCTAGATTTGAATTCTAGAATGTTTTATATATACGTGTATTAGTGCATATAGAACATAAATGAATTGAGGAATCCATTTGGAGATCAATTATGAAAATGCCAAAGTAGTCAATTTAAGTATTTGGAATAGAATTCAAGTAGATTTGAAGCATTTAATTCTATACCATGTATTCATTGTAGCATGAAAAGTCATATAGGATCAAGCTCTGCATTCATTAGATTGGTTATTAAGCATGCAGTTTTCAAATTTGTAGAAGCATTAAAGAGACATGATAATAATAAAATATGGAGAACACATGGCCCATAACACATTCCCAATTTTCATGTCTTTTAAAAAGTGGTTGCCTTGCTAAGTTTTGAAGGAGATCTTTTTTTCAGAGATTTGTGTAAAATTTCAGAAAACAAGTGAGGTTTTCATGTCTAATTTTCACGCACAAGATTGTATGATTGGTTATCACACATCTAGATTTTTACAAGGTCCATCCTCATAGTTCCATAAACATCCCCACTCTTCTTAAAATGTCCATAAAATTTTGAGGACTAATCTCTATTTAATCCTACTTTTTTTGGGTTTTGTTTGCCTTTTTATGTTGACTTGCTTTGTGCTATCTTTTTTCTATGATTGTCTCCATATTCAAAACAAAATAAATATTCTTCTTAAACCTCTTGTAATTTGTGTGCAACTTCTATGTAGGTTTGTGCACTCTTCAATTGGACTTTGGGTTCCCCATGTACGTGGTATCTCTTGTCACACACACAACATTTTGGTATCTCTTCTAGTTTCCACAACACTCTGCCACTTGTCACAAATAATTCTACTTCCATGCATGCACTCCTAAACTCTACAAGTAACACATCTACCCAAAACACACACACACATCACTTGTTCTTTCTTGTAGTACTTTCATAAGTTACCTTAGTACCATTTTACATGTAATGTAGGTCTTGATGTTGACATGTAAGAATGTACGCACTCAACATCTACATGTTATATTCTTCCAACCACACAACATGCCAACTATGTAAGTGCACCAAGATGGGGGTCAAGGTCAAAAGGGGGGATTATTATGACATGTTTTTGATAAAAACAAAGATACTTGAACTTAGATTTAGAATTTGAGTTTCCTATACTAAAAATTTAGAATTATTTTAAGAGTGAGAAATATCACATTTGAGTTTAGTTTCTAAACTACTACATTTTTGGAAAATGTGGAGTTTAAGTGGGTGAAACAGGTGTTTTCCAAAAGGCGTACCTATTTTTGAAAATAAAAAAAATAGGTAGGAAGTCATACTCCCCCCATCATTAATTAGTTTTCAAAATGATTTTTTAGAAAGTTAGAAGACATCACCATGTGTGTACTCTATATATTTTTAATTATTATAATTTATAGGCGAACATACCATGAAAGTGAATAGTTGAGAGTGCTCTCAACCGTCCCCTTCTATATCGAAAAAGAGAATAAATAACTTTTTTAAATGTGTATATAATTAGGCCTAGTTTTTTAACATATAATATTTATCAAATTTTCATGAACATATCAAAAAATATATAAAAGAAGAAATAACTATGAAATTACAATATGTTAAGACACACTATTAATAAATAAAGAATAAATTATTAACTATATAGTAAGGTAGAAGAAAATATATATTTAAAAACTTGAAGCTTTGATTTATGTGTTTATTTTGTTTAATATTTTAGGGTTTTACTTATGTAAATATTATGTTCTGAGTAGACTAAATCTAGGAAATAATATGCATAAAATAGCCACCACTGATTTATTACAAAATTGACTAGCTTTGATTTTTTTCTAAAAATAGTATAAAATAGTGAAAATAAAGACTTATTTGGAAAACACCTGATATAAATGATGAGTGCTAGAATTGAGATGGAAGCTGGTCTGAGTGTTGTCAATTGGATCCCTATGTTAGAACCCCTCCTGGATAGTAGTTCCACTTTTAGACAATAGCACATGTGGCTCTAGTGTCCTAATATTAGTGCTAATGCCCTCAATATAGGATTGTCTTAAACTTCTAGGTGTACCTATGTTTAGATTTATAGGGTCTATTCTTTTGCACATGAATTTTAGAACTCTGTATTATGCTTGTAATGACTGATTTATGATGTAAATCCTAATCCTCTTTGAAATTAGGGTATGAGCTAAAAAATGTGTTTATTAGTAAGATAGGCTAGGCATCCTCAACACCTAACTGTTAAGAGAGTTGCCTACATACCAATACTTTGAGGATGGATCGATTTTGATGTTGTTCTCCCCACCTAAGTGCTAGTGCAAGTGCAAGTGATGCTAATATGATAGTGGCCTTGAGTGCCTTGAGTGTGCTTGAGATTGGAATCTAGAAAATTTGAGCTTAGGGATGTTGTAGATGGTAGTATGAAAAAGTAGGGCATAATAGAGATTGATAACATCAATTTTTCTCAATTTGTTTCATGTTTGAATAGGTATTTTACATCTGATTTCCATTTAGTGTTTAAAGAGATAAAATTCATGTATTTATAGTGTTCTATTGCTTGTGCAAATAATAAAATATGTCTAGGTAGACATTAAGAGGCTTTTAATTTTGAAAATATATTTGTTCGAGAAATTTAGGGTAAAGAACATAGGCACCATTTTGGGGACACTAGTGCCACATGGCTCTAGTGTCCTTAATATGGTGCTACTATCTAGCTAGTAGAACATTGGGCACGAAGGGCCAAGATTGGTAAATGAGACTTTGAGATTGAATTCAACCTCACCAAGGATGCAAGTGGCCTAAAAGGCTAGATAAGTGTGATAATAGGCTCTAGGATAGGTCTAGGGATAAGATATGGATAGGTAGTCTCAAGTAGCACTCTTAGTACTCGAATACCACTTTTAGGTGATTACATTTGCCCCTACGCCCCCCTACCCACCCCCCTACCCTTTATCCTAAAAATGTAGCAAAGTCAAATGAATAGGATAAAGGAAAAATAAGTGTAACTGAACTTACCTAGGAAGTAAAGCTTGTGAAACTGAGTCTGTGTATGTGAAACATGATCCAATGAATGTCCTACAAATGAAACATGCATAAATAAATCCTTAAGAGAGATCAAAATCAAAATACTATACTGAGTAAAGAGGAAAAATTGAGTAAAGAGATGAGGAAGAGGAAAGGAATGCATACACCTCGTTGGGTACATAAACCAATATATGAACCTAGTGATAACCTATGTGTGTGCATGTATATAGTGATAAATCAACAAGTATCTTGAACTAATCTGATAACTTACTCAATCCTCATGTATGGGTAGCTCAAGAACTCAATCCGGTTTTGAATCCATCATTTTCCACCCCTATTTAGTGGATCATAACCTGCAAATATCTTGGATTGGACTGATAGTGTGTCCAACCCTCTCATGTGGGTGGCTTAAGAACTCAAATAGGCTATGAATCCATCATTTCACACCCATGTGTAGTAAATGCATATAAAACTAAACCATACAAAATGTCTAATTGAGTATATCTAACTATGAATGTTATCTTTGTGGCTACTCGCATACATTAGGCAGTTCTAGGCCACTCAGGAATGCCAACCACTACAGATGGAGTAAGGCATGAAAATAGTGATAACTTGGAATATGATGGTAAGTGTATAAAATATAGAGAATGACATGGAAATTTTCATTCCATCTGATCAATCAGTGTGTAACTGAGCATATAAAATAATGTGCCATGCACATGCCCCCAATCTGGTATCTGAGTATAATAATTCTAGATTGAGTTGTAATAATTATATCTAAGTATCTAAAATGAATATGGGAATGATGATACTACACATGATGCCCCTAATATGAGTAAATTGATATGAATCTGAGCAAACTGATATGAGTTTGAGTAAAAACTAAGTATAATTAATAAACCTATAACTAGATATGTGTAAACTTGTACTATACCTATTGTACTATTCTAGCTAATCTAAATTATTATGAAAGTGAGGTTGTTGGATAGTAGCGCTATATCTTAGACAATAGTTTCATGTGGTGCTAGTGTCTCCATTTGGATGCCAATTTCTTTTTGGTCTAAATTTTATGCTATTATATTGCTTTTTGAGTCACTATTTTCTCACTGTGTTTCCCTATCTTTGATTTTCTGTAACTGAGCCTATGTGAAAAAAAATTTGTGAGTACAATATAGGATCCTGACCTGTGTGACAAACCCCTATGAATGCCCCATATTTTGAGGGTAGTTGCTAAACATGTGTAATAACTATCCTCAAAAGAAAAAGATCTACAAAATGTGTGTTAGCCAGAGCATTTATGATAAATGCATGATAATCTAATATAATGTGCATACATAACATTAGAATGGAAGATGATTTGAGCATAATTATGTAATGGAAGATGTATGCCATGTTTAACATTACACAAGGGTGTCAAGATAGATGTAATCAATGTATATACCATCATATCTGAGTATAATTGAGTAACTAGCTAGGGGGATGGGGTATGATGTCCATCATGACACCCAAGTAGGAAGGGTAGATACATGAGATTCCTCATGTCATAAAAAACTAATATGTGTAACAAGAAAATACAAGTGTCATGGCCATGATGCATATAATAAATCATACATACAAAACACATGAGGCACACAAAGTAGGCCAAGGTGTCATAATATAAGGGACACAAGTACATGTCACTAAATCTAAGAAAATAAGACATACAAGGACATGTTCAAATTCCAACATACATAAGCAACAAGGAAATTGGATTAGAGCCACATAAAAGGACATGTTCAAATATCTGCATACACAATCAGGAAACACACACAAGGATATGGGCAAATATCCAAAGCATACACATTGTGAATAGAAGTGGCATAGAACCAACAAACAATGTCATATTCAAATGCCCTATAATAAAATAAGCATAGAGATATAATCAAGTATAAACTAGGTAAGATATAAATGAAAGTACGCATGAATATGTAATACAAATCTATGTAAGAGTAAAGATGTACATATCTTGAGTCTAAAATAGTGAAATTCGGCAAAAAATGTGAGTATGAGTAACAATGATCAATATCAAGATATAACAATTCTAAAGCTAGAATGTAGAGTATAGAAAGATAAAACTTGGTAATATAAACTATGTATAGGATGCCCCTAAGTGGGTGAATGTGTCAAGTGAATAACGATGAATCGATGTATATGTCCCCAGTGGGTAGATAATAGCAGGTCTAGATTAATGTAGTAGACCTGAGTCCTATAAGCACTATGCAATCACTCAAAAAGAACAAGTTAAGTATGTATGTATGATAAAACTTACTATACTAAGATAGCTAGCATATGTATTGTCTGAAAAATATAAGAGATGTAAACATAGCAATACATACAATCTGTAAGTTTTATGTTTTTTGAGTAATTATTTGAATGTTTTTATGTTTTTTTAAATATTATATTATTTTTTGTGCTTTATGGATATAATCTATGTAAATTAAATATGAAAATTAACTATGTACAAGGAGTAATAGAGAAGGAAAGTATTTACAAGAAGGGAAGAAACATACTAACTGATGAGTCTCATGGGAGACTCATTATCACTGTGACCTATTTCAAATAAGGGAACTATGATCACGCGTGTTATGTGAAAGGGCAACTGTGATCCCATAATCTATTATACTGAGTGATCTATATCTATATCTATATCTACCTGTGTAGTGGTGACAGGAATCCATGGCACATACTATGGTGTCCTATTAACTTTAGGGTTTTTAGGAACCCATCTAGTATAAGAAGCTATAGGTGACATAGGTTCCCTATACTGAGAACCTCAAGAACCTAATAATACTAATCTCAATAAAAAGTGACTATAGGAAGGTCCTATATAATCTATGATATATATTTTATGTAGGGGTCTCTCTAATAATGGTCTCCATGGGAGAGTATGTGCACCTATGAATACTGTAGGAGCAGACCTCACCTACATTGATGGATCTACTAAAATATATGATGTACCAATAGGAACAATGATCTGAGATGTAATTGATAACTATGCTATACATGGTAACCGTGCTAGAAATATAACTGGTTGTGCTGGTAATTGTGCTGTAATTGACTATGGAATAGGAAGATGATACTCATATGGAAGACCCTCAACTTTGACCACCTTATTTACATGTGTGCATTTGAAGCATATGTGCATTATGGATGGGATGGATCCTAGCTACTAGATCTATGGCCTACCCAATAACATATCAAACATGCCTGCACTATGTACTGCTAAGAATCAAGTGACTATATGTGTTGGTACAACCTACAATAGAAGCACAATATCTCTGATGGAGCTCTTAACATGATCACTAAAACCACTAATACATGTGTCCATAGGGAATATATCCTACTATGAATACCCCAAATTTTGTAAAAGTGTCATAGTGCACATGCTAATGCTTAACCCATTGTCAAAAATAACATTTTAGATAGGATGATGATCTATATAAGCTCGTACAAAGAGTGCATGTAAATTTGTATCATCACCAACAATCTCCTACTCTAGGAAAGTGATAAATGGTCTAGCTAAAACTATAGTATGGTACATACCAATGATATTATACAATGGGTATGTCTCCTCTATAATAATATGATATGAATTTGGTGGTGGGTGCCTAAAATGTGTAGTGAACACCTGAAGTGCTCCCTACCTCATTCGCTATGTGATTTGGGAATATATATAAGAATATTTTTCATGATTTAGATTCCATTTATTGTACTTTTGGTACCTCTATGTGTGTGCCCATATCAATAATGTTAACCTCAATAAAATCTTGTATCTTATATTTTAGGTTTATGCATCTATTTATTGTATGGCTTGGTGCCCTATGATACTTGTAGAATGCATTAGAATCTTAACTCTTTGGAAGTGGCCATGTCATATCAACCTCTTTGATGGGAGGGAGAGATATGATATTGCATTCTAAGATCTACTGCAAAATCCATGTTGGTGATTCTATAAGGTTGTTAAAAATTCAACATTGAGGAGTGGATAAAACCAAGTAAGGAAATGGCTTAGAAGCTATGTTAACTATGGCCTTTGGATCAATCCTATTCTTAGTGAACCTTACCTTGTACAGAGGTTTATTTTAACTCTTCATAGTTGTTCTAATCCAAATACTTTAGTTTCCCATTAATAAAAGCTTGACCTCTCTTTCTTTGACTGTGTGGCACAAATCTATAAATGTTGGAAACTTCTTAAATGAGATAGCTTCATGTAATGTTGGTAAAAGAGTCTGTTTGAATATGTCATAAAGCTCTTTGTCTTCCATGGGGCTAGTCAATTTAGCTAATATAGTCTTATATCATAATACGCATTCGATAATAGGTTCATTTAACTTTTGTTTTAATTATGCAACTTGGGTATATGAGATCTTTTCACTGATATTGATGAAAAAATGTGCTAAAAACATGTCTGCCAAAGGATTGAATGCTATGATAGATTGATTTGATGAGTCATAAAACCACTATAAGGCATAATCCTTTAAAATACATGGAAATAACTTTGTGAGAAGCTAATCATTAGACACATAATCGAAACATATTGTGTGAAAAGATCGAAGATGGTATCTAGGTCACCTTTGCATTTGATTTTAGGTGCCATGAATCTAGATGGAAATGGAGTTGCCACTATGTGGTGTGTCAAAGGTGTATGTAAGAGAATATTAGAATCTAAGGCATGTGATGGCCTATTGGCTCCATTATCAAGATGTAACACCTTAGATGTAGATTATTAACCTCATGCATAAGAGATTGCACACTTAGATTGGAGGAACTAACCACAAGAGGTGTAGCTATCACTGAAGGTTGTTGAATTATAATTGTAGGTTATGCTAGCTAAGTTGGCCTTGTTGTAGGTATAACAATGCTATTAGCTAGGGGAGTTTAATATTGACCATTATTTGATTTGTTCTTAATTTCTATTATGGCTTATAATGTTTGTGCATGATCAAGGGTATATTCTCAAATTCTATCTCTGAAGCTCTGTAGGACCTCATCTTTATTGATAATTATGTTATCATTGTTAAGTGGAGGGAGGGTGTCCTAATTTCCAATATGTGTATCATCTTTTTCTTGATTATATTGTTCATATAATGCATCATCATTGAAATCTACATAATTAGGGTGTGAATAATCAACAAAAAGAGTTACAATAGGGCTATCCATGTTATAAGCTCAAATAGTAGAAATATGAATATGATCTAT